>JARJLU010012508.1:0-21105 GCA_030272975.1 Sparidentex hasta | reverse complement strand
CTCGACATCTGAGACTCTACACCATTCTGGAATATGAATTATGACAAATTGCTCCGCACATCAACACGGTGTTCAGAGTCATCTTTGAACTCGGCCGACCTAACGTGCCCTGTTAATAATCCAGGCATGCCCCCACCTCTCCCCACCTCGGGACCAGAGCTTGACCTTGCCTCTGGTTGCGTCGCCTCCTCGGGCTCAAAACGCACCAGGTTAAGAGGGGATTCTTGATAGAGGGATGCAAGGACCGAGAACTAATCAATACTTCTTGAGAGGTCGGCCGGGTCAGTTGGATGATGTCCAGCGTGGAGAGAGCAAACCACGGCTTGTACCGTGCAAGAACTCCTGTTAGCGAGAAGAAAGGCAGCAGCTTTGACAAACAGGGTCTGCCTGGCGTAGGAAAAGTAACTCCTTAGGCAGAAACCTCGTGTGACATTGCTTCAGGCTAGCAAAGGGAATCAACGCTGATTTGAAGACAGATAAATAAATAAAGCTTCGGTGAGAGAGAATAATTTAAAAAGTACGTCTGAGAACATTTGAGGTCATGACTAGAAAGGTCTTAGGTCAAAAAAAAAAAAAAAAAAAAAAAAAAAAGGCAGCCTCACCCAGAGAGAGCTCTGGCCAAACAAGGAGAACTTCTGCTATCACTTTAGCATTTCTAAACTAGCCAGCGCTGCACTGCTGTCACTGTCGAACCAACCAGCAGCAGCACATACAGGATATATTCAGAAAAACACGGCTCTCATGCATATACCGTCAGAGGTAGTGTCGCTCGAGCTCATCCGCTCTGCGATGTTTAACAAGTCATAAAGATTTATTAGTGAGTAGGCACAAGAAAGAGCTGTTATTGGATACCAGGGAATAGCAAATGCAAGTAGACATAGGCAGGTAATTTATAGTCCCACCAGAGTTATTCTTCACGGCTGAAGACATAAAATTAGATTATGATCTGACAGTCAGACGCATCATGGGCATAATTTAAAATAACATGCTCAAAACCATATTTTTTCCGGCGACGAGGGATTTGGGTATCAGCCTCATCACATCCTGTGTACCTCCGAGTCTTAATTTAAGTTATTGACTTGGTAATTTAAATGATCCCAGAAGTGTCGGCTGTCACTCGTGTGTCCTGGGATCTGGTCTATTTAAAATAACAACAGGCCAACACCGCTGACTATAGGGAAGTAAAGCACTGCAGGGTGACGTGACCCGCACAGGTTTCAGAGCGGATTTGTGTGATCAGTCCTCACCACAGTGGTGTTTCCTAATTATTTGGCCCCTCGGGGAAAAAAAAACCAATCTGATTTTGGGTTTTGCTATAAGGAGGGAAAAGCAAGCGGTGAAGATTCCGGCTTTTAAAAATATGTGCCAAGGAGGTATTCAGTCGGTCTGCTTCTGTTGGTTTGTTAATAAACGTTACGCTTGAAAGTAGCCGGACCCTTGCGCGTATTCAAATCGTTACACTTTTTGTCCGCGGCAGTCTGGCTTTGTGTTTCATCTGTTTTCCCCCTCTTACGTCTCGCTCACCTGCTCCTTCCTCATGTCTCTGTGTTCATGGCCGTGGCTCCTGGTTCCTGCTGCAGCGGAGAGACGCGCTTGATGCGGCTGTAATACCCTGGTCTCTCCACCACCACAGTGCCAGATTGTTCCGTCACGTTTGGTGATTATACTTGTGCACTTGCTAAACCTCAGTATGTTATCTAGTGATTTGTTTACCAGGTTTTTTTGTGCTCCAGTATTTTTTTTTCTTTTCATGGCTGGACGCCGTCTCACTCCTATGTTTTTCCCTCGCCACGTGCTCAGATCGCCAGCGTGTCTCACCTCAGCTCGCAGCCCCCCCCCAAGCTGCCTGGACTCCCTCCTTGTTGCCTGCATGCCAATCCATGCCGTCTGCCTGCCCTCCTCGCTCCCAGCATCAACTTGATTGCCTCAATAAATCACCTTTGAATTTAACCCTTTACTGAAGTCTCTGCATTTTGGGTCTGACTTAAAACCGCAA
Organism: Sparidentex hasta; assembly: GCA_030272975.1. Classification (NCBI taxonomy): domain Eukaryota; kingdom Metazoa; phylum Chordata; class Actinopteri; order Spariformes; family Sparidae; genus Sparidentex; species Sparidentex hasta. The sequence continues at coordinate 19,109 of JARJLU010012508.1, read as the reverse complement.
ACCTCATAGTTGTAGGGGGGGGTAGGGGGATGCAAGAGGCATTGTGTTTTTTTTTTTAACATGGGGGCATCGCTAAGTGGACCGCACCCTTCCTGGGTTCGCCAGTGCTTGTAGGTACACTGACTTACAACATTTTCTCATTGTGTTAACAGAATTTGGTCTAAAACAGAATGAACAATATCATATTTCCCCACCCTTTGGACAGCTGGCTTTTACACCTCACATTTGCATTGCAAAAATCCCTCTTGACCGACAAATAAGTATTTGGGGTATATTTGGGGTCTGGAGAGGATGGAAGCCTGATGGTTTTTTTTGAACACTTACCCACCACCATTACTGTGCACAAGACATATTTAGGATTTCTCATAGAATTTATATCATAACATATGCACAGGATTGCAAACTTTTATTCCTGTTTGCTCCTCAGTGTGTGGACTGCTGGGTAAATATTTGCTGTATCATATACGTGTGTTTATACTTTGCCTTGTAAGAACTAGAGTTTTAATATACACAGGATTCCCCCGGTGCGATGCAGCAGTTGTTTGGTTACGGTGCATTCCAGTTTCGGCAAGTCAACAATGCTCAACAATAACGACACCACACCGCTCTCTTGGGCTGAGTTAATAACCTTACGATGGAACTCGCGGGTTGTTCGTTAGATCAGTGTGTGTGTGGCAAATATGTGACCTTTTGATTATTTTACAGGCTTTTTAAACACACAAGTCTGATGTTGGGTCACAGCCAAGACGGGGGACGTGCTCAATCAGCAACTCATGGCTCGATCTACATGCAAACGGTCAGCAACAGTGCGTCAACGTCCAGCTGCCTTTGGATTTGATTGTGTTCAAATCAAATATTTGGGATATGTTAACCATTATTCCTTCAAGGCCGTCTATGGAAACACTGGTCAGACCACACAGTCTGATTAGACTGGAGGCAGGGGGGAAGCAGCTCTACTGAGAGTAATTCCAGGTTGTCAGGAGGTTAAAACCGCAAATTGCTGATCTTGATATTACTGTTTTTAATACAGATTAAGGAACTCGTGAGGTTTTGATTTTGATTCATCGGGTGATTTAGCTTTTTCCTCCGCCATCTGTTGTATTTGCTAGGCCGCTGTTGGCTCACCGCGTCCTGACATGAGAGCGGCATCAAACTTCCGATTTCACCCTCAGAAGGGAGACAATATGCTGATTATCGAAAAAATAATAATAATATCAAGCTAAAAAAGGTCACATTTGAAATGATCTTCGGTACTTGGAAATCAAACATCGAGCTGAATTTCACCCTTTACTTACATTTTCTCCTCCCTGTTTTCTCTTATTTTTTCCAGTAGACTGAGTCAGATTGAGTGTTTGCGGGTATTGACATGCGGTGAGTGATACAAGCCACGCTAATGTGTTGAATCATATATATACAAGGCAGAGTATTTGCCTTAGCAGTCTAAGCCACAAGGACGCAGTGAGAACAAAGTTTGACTAACAAAATTCCTAAACTGAATGCAAGTCCTTGACAGACGCCTGGGAGTGCGGCCTTGTCACGCAAGAATTTCCGAGACAGAAGGTCACACTGAAACACAACGATAACACAACTTTGATGGAAACTTCTTCTCTTGCCCCTGAAAATTTACTGAAAAATGGACAGCGCTGTTGTTCAGGCACGCCGGGCCGGTGTATTTGTTGTCTGGCAGCCGCCTCGGAGAATAGAAATACCCATTTTCTGCAACATATTTACCGAAAAAGAAAAAAAAAAGTTTTCCACTATGTTATTTCATGCTTGAAAAAAAGAGAAATTGGAACTACAGAGGGGCAGCAGAGACGCGGGATTATTCCGCCCTTTCTGTTTATATGAACATTTTGCTCGTTTCGAACCGTACAGGCTCAATGCCACGCGAAGATGTGACGTAAAAAACTGACCCTTCTTTTTTTTCTTTTGGTCAGTGTGATGCATTTTGTGTGTGTGACAGTGACGTCTGCACACAGTCAGACTTCCTCTGGCAGTCCAGTCGTTTAAGCCTCACACTTTCAACAAGAGAGAATGAATAAGAAGGATAAGTGGTCGGAAAATGCAGATAAATCCAAACCATTAAGCACCCTTCAGCTTTTACTGGCAGAGCACTGTCTTCCCCGGGCCACGTTGTGGATCACTTTAAAATGTAAGTTAAGAAAAAGGAACAGGACGTGCTCCTCTTATGTGTTTTTTGTCTCACTGATGAGTGTAACCACGCTGCTGTCAAGATATTCACCTCTATGACTCTGTTATTACAAAGCTTATTACGAAACGCCGCCGCCCGTGGATCTTGATTCGGACAAGAAAACTCGACCGCGTCACACAGAATCCTGTCTTCCCTGCGTCGGTTACCTGTTGCTTTTTTAAAAAATTGATTTTAAGTTTTTATCGATTACTTACAAGGCCCAGAGCGGCCTTGCTCCGAGTCATTTAACCAAACTTTTATTGCGCTGCGTTCCCTCTCGCGCCCTGAGATCCTCGGACAGCATCTTTTCCTTGTTGTTCCTAATCACCAGAAGGCGATAGAGCCCTCACGGTGAGAGCTCCAAGCCTTCAGAATGACCTGCCCGAGGAGATCAGGGTTTAAAATTGCCTTCCTGTGATTTTTATCTGCTTTATTACTGCGTGCTTTGCCCTCTCTCGTGGATTCCGTTTTTATTGCTGTATTCGCTTTGTCTTTTTATTTGGTTTTATAAAGAAGTTTATTTATTTAGCACTTTTCAAAAACACAAAGTTTGTTATTACTGTCATTGTTATCATTATTATCATCATAAAGGTGGGAAGGAAAGTGGCAGGTCATCACAAAACATAAACCATGCTGGTTGTGCAGGATTGTCCATATCAGTGTTTTGTCGGGCAGGTCGGTTGATTGCCAGTTACAAGGAACGCTCCGTTTTTGGCCCTCAGGATTTTCGCTCTACTCTACATTGGCGAGCTGAAGGCCCTCTCCTGAGTCGGCGTTGTGTTTTTCCATCCTGTAAAAACACGGTGCTGGAACGTGGCCGGCTCCGTGGAAGAGGACCAACTCCCCCCCCGCGCCCCCCCGCGCATGGAAAAGGCTCATTGCAATGTAACACAAAACACAACAGCGTTTGTCTTTGTTTCAGGTGATTATACGCTAATGAAAAAATAATTATAACATTATACTTGACTCCTGCCAACAGATCTCCCAGAATCCCACACACTGGACCCTGAAAGACATCGTGTACATAAATTCTAAGCCTTAATAATAAAAAAATAAAACACCAAGACATGAACTTGTTTTTCTGCCTCTCCAGGCTGGTCTGAGCATCAGTCGCTTAGTACAAACAACCAGCATGCACATAACTCACATTCATTAGCGAGTGGCGGTTCACGGTGAGAAATAATGATACGTAGGTGGGCAACAATCAAATAAAAGTAGGCACAGACACAAACTTTCCCTCAGATCATGTGTATAATGACTGAACGTATACTATGAATCAGTCCAGTGACACAGAGTGCGCAGCTCTCCCCGCTGGATACAGAGCTGGAACTTAAAAAAGCCTCAGTGGACTGCGATGAAATACTGCCATGGAAAATGTGCATCAAACGGCAGTCAAACACGTCCGCCCCGTCGCCCCGCCACCATGAGCAAACGCGGAAGAAATGCACAAAAGCGAACGTGTAACCTTCAAAACGTGGGAACGCTCTCTGCCCCTCTGTGGCCACCGTGCGGCTCCGTAGTGGACGCGTAATAACTGAAGGGTGTCGAATTTTGAAAGCGCAATGACTTTACAAGTTGTTAGCGCGGGCGTGTAACACGATTAACCGTTGTATTGATTGCGAATATGTGGCCGTGCAAGTGTATCCGATGCTTTATGTGATGTCAGAGTGATTTTAGGGCCACTCTGTCACTGTCATGGTTACCAGCAGCAGCAGCAGCAGCGGCCGCCGCGGCAGCAGCCATTGTGTTACTGAATACAGCTGAATGGAGCATTGTGGACTGAACTGACAACCATCTGAAAATGTCAACGAGCCCGGTCTCAATCATTTTCCCCAGCAAGCGCCGCACTCGCAACAATGGTGCTAACTGTGCATTCTGCGATCAAAACAAAAGAAAAACACTTATCATCTTATTTAGTTTAGAGTGGATTCAACTGATACAGCGGCTAAGTGCGAGGAAAAATACCTTGCGAAGGTCACTGTCGGCCGAGCTGAAAGAGTTTTCATCGCCCAGGTTTGCACCTGCGTCGCGCCGTGGGGACGCACCCTGTGTTCGCGTTTCCCTCCGCACCGCCCGTCTGCTCGGGGAAAGTTCTGTAAATTTCAAACCTTAAGCTGCGGCTCGTCGAGCTCTCAAGGCCGCTGTACGTCTCACTCTCAGGAACAACAGCAAAGGAGAATGCACTCCACAATCAGCTGTATTTGGTTTCGACGGGCGATTTTGAATTCATGGCGCGTCTCAATGCAGCACGGGTGCTTTAAGGATGCCTTTTCATTACTTTTCGAGCTTGGTTTTTGGCGGGGCGCGTTCTCCTTTGGGTGCGTATTGGTTGGACGGCGGCGCTTGAACTGGAATGAAGTAATTATGACCTTAATCAATAACCGCTGTTAATGTTAAACATGATGGGGGGTTCAAATAAGGCGAGAGCAAGATTACCTCTCCGCCGCTTCTGTTGTGGGACTAAATTTCCCATGCATGCGATGTATAATTCATTTGGAATAACATTTACTTCTCCGCAGTCTCGGTTATGGAGGAGGGAGGGAATTCTGACAGGAATGAGGGGTAACAAAGGAGAGAGAGAGAGAGAAACAAAGGGAAAACATGGGATCCCACTACTCGACTCCTCACTTCTTGAGAGACATAGGTAAGAGACGCGAGGAGACAGGCGGCGAGGGCGCATTTTCAAATACGCTCAGGCACACTAACTGGATACCAAAAGGAAGACAACATACAGCAAGAGAGAGTGTCAGTCTTAGTTTAAACACCAGCACAGCAACAGGCCCACTACCTGCTTCACATCCAGAGCTGCTCCCAGTCAGTCATTTTAATTAGCCATCCTTGGCATGGCTGCGATATATATCACGTCTGAGCAGAGACTGCTTGGAGGGGCTAGTTGTTAGAGATAACAGCAGCCATGGTGGGGCTTGTAGTAGTCTGTGAGCTTTTTCAGGCAGATAGAAAGTGAGTCACGGCTGGTAAAGTGAACATAATTAACCTCAAGGGAGCAGGACGGGAGGGAAGAGCCTCATCCCCTGGTCTCAGGCCGAGCAGCTTGCTGGGCGAAGAAGTCAGTAAAGATAGGCCTGCGATTGTGTGTGTGTGTGTGTGTGCGCGCTTTTGATTTTTGTGATTAAATCTGTTTAAATCACCCTCAGTGTGTAACATATAATAATTTTGCACTATGAGAGTATTTGGATGGAAAAAAATTAAAAATACAGTGATGTCCAATTTGATAGTCCTAAGCTAACAGACCAGCATGTAACTTCAATGGAAAATGAAAAGCTGCTACAGTCAGGGACAAGTAATAAAGTTTAAATGCCTTAAAATGTAAATGTATTTTGTGACACTTAGTGACATAGTGTAGCTTTTAAAACACAATACATCATTAAAAGTTCCCAACCAGTGCTTAGTCCACTCATTTTGTTTTGCTCTGTAAAGTTGAAAAGTTTTATATTTACTACCGTGTACTAATGAGAGATCACACTCTCGTTCCGTCTTGGCCTGCTCTATGAACTTCACTGTTGCCCTTTAAAACATGCTGGTGTCTCTTTTCTGACGGCTTCTGAAGATTTTGAGAGCCACTGCTCAGAAGTCAACGCTCGAGTAGCAACTGTTTCATGAAAAATATTGTGCGCAGCGAGCAAGAAATATACTGCTGCCTCTCGTAGCTTAATTTTTCTGGTTCACAGGAGCACCTTCAGCTGGCAGAGACGTAACATTTTTCACAGTGAGGCAATTCATCACCGTGAACTTGTGCGATCCTCCGTCTTTCTAAATATTGCAAAATTAATGCTTCACTCGATCACAATTCCCCCCTTACTCTATCATTCTTCCTCCTGTCCTGCACTGAATGGATGTGACTGTAAGGCCGTTTTTTTTTTCTCAGTTTCTGTTGGAGATGTAAAGGAAGTGATGTACCGTGACACATTCACATCATGTACATAATATTTTAATCAATGTTTGATTAATCAGATAGTTTTAAAATGAGATTCATTAATCTTGTCTCCTCCTTGTTATCTTCGCCTGGAAGGATGGTGAGACCACCCTCAGACTTGTGTATATAAATAAGACACACACGAAAACGGTGTCCCAGCCCGTCTGTGGACACTGTCCAAATCAGTATAGTGGGTGGCACACTGATTTTTACATCGCTAAATCCAATTCCCCAAAACATTTGCATGTTCTCTTACGACACCCATCTGTCACATAACACTTCCTGTCACACGGGGTTAAGCCCTGCATGTATCTCAGATTTCAAACAGCAGGATTTTAGAACAGTAGCATGGAGCTGATAGATGCCACACTGTGCAGCCACCCGCTGAGAATCCTGAATAGACCAAACTGAATAGGAAGCAGCTATATTTACAGGGCTGTGTCATAGTTGGTTATGTTATGTCACGTGGGTGTGGGCCACCCTGGTAGCTGGCGCGATTCAAAAGCCTTTCACCTCTAAGAGTACGACTAAGCTGAAGATCTACAGTCCCAGCTCCTTGGCACACCCTCGGCTGCCTTAGTTTATGAGAGCTTTTGCATAAGTGATGAAGACTTCACTGTCAGCCAGAGGCACTGAAAACCGAGAGCTGAATGCTCAGGTGTTTCACATTAAGGACCTCAAAACTCTGTTGAAATACATTTATTTAAATGTCTTCAGAGCTAGTCTAGAAATAAACGTGGCGCACACTCTCACTGTCATTCATCCAGTGTTCCAGCATTTTTTTAAATTTTTTTTTTTTACTCTGGGTTTGAAGATCAAATGTGAACCGCTGATGAATAATCATGGCGGATTATTTTGGTGGCGATGCAGCGATCTAAACCTGTTTCAAATAACGGTTGAAGACAATGACTTGCCTTTGAAGTTTTTACTGGAGGCAGTTGGGAAAATTGGGAAAAGTGTGTTCATTTCCGTTGGCAGTTCCAGCTGTAACTGTGATGTTATATATATCCTAACCAGCATGTATATATGATAAAACACATTATGGTACCAACCATCTAACGTTTCCACCTTGCTTATTTCATGTACCGTGTTGCATTGCATTCTGATTTCCTGTTTTGTGTTGCAAGTTTCTCCTCATATGTCATATGTTTTACTGTCCACTTCCTGTCTTTGTCTGTTTTCCCATCCTCCATATCCATGGATATGGATAGTGTTCCGGAGCTGTTCTTGCTAGTTTGCGATGGATTCGGCAGTTTACTTAACTAATTGTTTTGTGTATTACTTCTTTCCTGCATCGCTTACTTGCTCCATTATAGAAGAGAAGCTTTTGCCTGGGCATGCAGACATATCTACCTACTGCCACTCATTATTGTATCACACTTCATCACGCTCTTTCAGCCATTTCGCTGCTCACCAGCTAATTGATGGAGCGCTGGCTGTCTTTCACCCTGACTAGTGTACCTTTTAAACTTTGCCGGTATGCTGCGGTAATAAACTGTACACATGCTGTAATGAGACACCTCCAATAATAGGTGACATTTTTAACTCCTGCAGGTACCTGGGCTCACTTGAAACTTTGCTACAAAAATAGGTAATGATGTATTACACAAATAGGTAGTACATGAATGTAATACATTTAGCAAGGTGTTCCTTCGATATACTGTATAGTGACTGCGAAGGTCTTCGTAATTGCTATCAGTTTCCCACAGACTGCTCTGTTAACCCTTCATCTCTGGGGTCTATACTATTTTATCACATGTCACATATGCGTATGTGTTAATATTTTAATTCTATTGATAGCATTGAATGTACGTGACAGTTAGTTTGACAGGCAGACGTAGGATGATTCATTCTCATGTGAGTGATGCGTGACTCCCTAACCATGGAGAACAATGGGCTCAGTTTGTAGCAAAATGTAGGCGTTAGTGAGGCCAATTCCCAAGATATCCAATTGTATTTTCTAAGAAGTTTCTATTTTGACAACTACAAGGCATCGCAGATTCATTTCTGTGGTATTAAGTACAATGTCGTAAAAATGCAGTTTTTCCACATACTTTGTGGATAGAGAATAAAAACACTGGGTCTGTACTGAGCTGTGTTTAGGGGACAACAGAGTTGTAATAAGTGCCACACGTAGTCATGAACAAGTCGAGTCCCATCAAGCATTAAACTTGTGCAGTTGGTCGAGAGCAACTGTAGCATGTGGCTCTGAAGCAGTGTTGCACTCTTCAGTTCTTGAAGGCAAGCCAGCTAGCTTTTAAATAACCTTCTTTCCTGTCAGCTTGGAGACGTCTTGGAGCTGCCATCCCACCCACGTTCCACAAGCTCTCTCAGTTTTGTTTTGGTCTCCTAGATCAACAAAAGTGAATACTGTCACGCATACGTTCTAACCCTAACCCATGTTAAACAGAAAAACACGACCGTCAAACACACACAGTGGAGACAAAAACAAAAGTCACCGAATTATCTTGGTTAGTCTTTTGCCTGCTGCAACAATCACTAACTTTGGTTTGGTTAAAGTAAACCCCAAATCCACAGAGTTTAGATGTGAAACTATTCTGGGTCTGAGCAGTGTTTTCTCAGTTGCCTCTCTCTGCAATTGCTGGTTTTCTTGTGCAACTGTGTTAGCTTGCTAAAAGGAAATTAGTTCACTGCCCATAGCTCCCAGGCACACACTGCTCCACACGGACTCCCGCTTAACATGGTTCGGGTTTTAAGTTTAGCTACTTCCCGTTTTATTTTGTGGGTTGTATCCTTGTGTGTTACATTATACTACACACGTCCTTTCTTTGGCTTTTTCTGACCCTTTCAACGCTTCATCAGTGTTTCATTCATCAGTTAGACCTTGTGTGTTTAAGTCTGTGTCCTCATGTTATACTAGTTTGTGTTTAGGTTTTGTAGACTGTTTATCTTCCAAAGCTTTTTTCTAACTGCCCTCTGTGCAGTCTAACATATGGGTCCTTTTTGATAAAGCTTGTAATACGCTTTTGAATGAAGTTGACTTTTTCCCCTGCTTTGCATCCGCTTCCTGTCATGAGGGTCATTGTCAAGTCTGGGTATGTCATAAAGAAATGCAGGTCTGACTCATCTCAAACAAACTTTCTATATTGGCTTCCAGTCAGAGTCTCGAAGGAGGACGTTGCATCTTTCACTCTCTTGATCTTGTAGCCAAGCATCTCTAATTTGGATTTCATTAGTATTTTTCCAGTCGGTGGACTATACTTTGATTTCTCACTGACTTCTCACTTCTAATACACAGGATGCTCTGCAAACTAAGCTATGCCTAAGTGGTATTTCTGGCTTGAGGTGTAGTCGATCGTTATGAGATTGTTTGTCTAACAAAAAAAGTGGAAAACCAATCGATCCAAGGGTGATTGGTCAGAGTTCAAGCAGGAAGTTGATCTATAATCTGTAATTAATGGCTGAAACTGACTGTGTACCTGTTTTAGTTGTAGTTCAGTAGTCTGATTTGATTCTGCTTCATGTGACTTCTGTTTGTCTGCAAAATTATTAAATAAATTCCTGAAACACTGAAAGTCCAAGATCCTTGATCTCGTGGATATCTTATATATAACTGCAAATACAATTGTGCTTATCGTCCTCATTCCTAGTGCTTCTCTCTTGGTGTTCGCCGCTTCGCTTTAATCCGCGGTATGTCGACAGATTTGGCTCTGTGCACGTTCTCAGTCTGATGATGCAATTTTTATCTCCTGCAAACAAAATTGATTCATTAAACTGGAAAATTAAGTCCTCAGGATCAAGAACACACACCATCCATCCCTCCTCAGTGTTTTTGTAAGACTAATTCTTGCACAGCTGACATTCCCATCTAATTTAGTGCACTGGCTCTGAAACTGGAGAGGCCTGTGCCTTATACTGCAGCTCCTCCTAGTGTAACATCAAGGCCACTACAATGCACAGACATTACTGCAATGAGTTGACGATTAGCGAGAATAAAATTCCCCCAAAAATAAATAAATAAATGAAAATGGAACAGCCGTGACACAGCAATTTGTATTTGACGTTTGTTTGGCCTAAATGTGCCTCATTTCTATTTGCATATATGTCAATCTCTGCTTATTTTCCCCCCAATAAATGACAGGGGAGTAATGCAGGTTAATAAAAACATCTTTCAATCTTCTAATTATGACCAAGCCACATATTCAGCACACAAGAATGGAAGGGTTGGGGTTAGGTCTGCCTGATTAGACAATTTAAAGCAGAGCATCTGCTTTTTACATTTTTTGGGGTGTATTTTTGAACCGGCTGTCTCTCTGGCAGAATTGTTATATTTAGATTACAGGGGAAGGAGCATTGAAACATTTGCAAAGCTACTTGCTAGAGTTAAGGCGGCACGATCAACACACTCCCAGACACTGCTCCACAGATTCGTGGAGATAGGTTTTGCGTCCATAGCGAGCACAAGTGTTAATGCGTGTTATTTAAAATGATATGTTTACAATGGCAGGGCAAGATTTAACTTTAGGTAATAAAACTAAATATCGAGGACACATCAGCACAGATCAAATGTGTGATGATGATGACATCTATAGGTAACACTGCATGTTACATGCACAAGCTAACATGCTGGTTAGGAAATTCCACTGGTGCTCAGATGAAGTTACATAAGCCTGTTTAAAGCATACTGTACTCCTCTGTATACTGCCCCCTTATGGATCAAGTTTAAAAAGTCTAGCATCCAGAAACTCCAGATTGCCTATAATGATGGTTTGCGTATACTGCTTAAAAAATCCAGATGGAGAAGTGCAAGTAAGCTATTTTGTAGGGTAGGAGTCAACACATTCCACGCACTGTTGAGAAACTTAATGCACAAATGTATTTGCAGATTGAATGGTTCATGTATTCTCATCATTATGCTGCTGTCAAACCCCAGTTTTAGTACTGTGCGATACCAGTCATCCATGTGGAAACACTGGTATCATTGCCTTTTTTAATTGTCTTGTTGTTGTCTGTATTGGACTACGAGTCTGGAAATAAAAGTTGATTGATTTTACTCTAAATAAACTGGGAGAAAAAAAATCATTTGAAAATATTTTTTTGAATGTCAAATAAGTCTGAAGTATGCTTTTTTCTCTTGGCCCACACCCTTGGTGACCAAATTGAACTCCAATAAAAACTGTCAAAATGACATTTAAATCTACTTTCTTTTGTAGTGTCTTGTTCATAGATGTCTCTTATAGATGGGGATACATCTTTTTAATTAAACATAATGTTTTAAATAAGTATTATTATGCAAGAAACCCGAAACTTGCATGCAGCTCTGTTACCTTAAACCTTTTAGCATGTTAAAAGAAGAAGAAAAGGGTTAGCCACATTATAGACTGGAAGTGACATCATCAAACGGTTTCCCAACAGCATGGGTAGAGTAGAGGTATGTCCTCTCTTATGTTTTTCATATTTTTATAACACTGTCAGCCTTGCTTGAATGTCTCACTTTACCACTTTACAGCTACAGCTACATGTCGAAGTGTCCTTGAGCAAGATACTGAACCCCAAAATTGCTCATGATGTGCAGTTGGCTCCGTGTGTGGCAGCCTCTGCCATCAGCAAGGGTCCTGCGATGAGCTGGGGACTCATCCAGGGTGCACCCTGGCCTTCGCCCATAGGGTTAGCTGGAATTGGCCCCAGTAACCCCCGCGACCCCTTGATGAACCCTGTTGTTAACAGCGTTGCAAATACCAAGCAATTATCAAATGAAACTTGTAATGCATAAATGCCTGAGATGAGCCAATAAAGCTTTTTTATAGTTTAATACCTGTTATTGATGATTATGTAACAGAAAATTGTCAAAGAGAAGGTTAATTTTTTGAAAATTCCAAAGCCAAAATGTCCTCCAATTCTGGAATGACCCTTCTCACTTTAAAAAAAAAAATCCATATTCACGTTTGGTTTATTTTGCTCATAAAATAATAACATCCATTACCATTAACACATAGCTTACTGAGGATACAGGTGGCCAATCCTCCTATGCTTACATTTTCCCCATTAAAGAGTTTCGAGGGTCTTAAGTCAAAGGGCGCGTAGATTGTTGAAGCAAATTTGTGATGTTGAGCCATATAAATATAACTGACATGACTTGTTCCGAGACTTTTAGACATTGAGTATAGTCTCTTTAATGAATGGCGATTGCCATGTTCAGACATTACATTTTCCTTGAGGACTTGTTGAGCCCCCGACAACCTTCATTCCATCTACAGTTCAATGAACGTTCAAAGTAACTATGCCACTCATGATAAACGTGTGATATGGTGAAAAACTATAATAATCTAGTGAGTGGTCCCGCTGTTTCCACGGTCAAGAATGAACTTCCAGTCATATGATTGATTTAATTATGCTGAACTCATGCAGAAATAGCGCACATGTGTAGCTCATTGTTCTAAACGTCTGTTTTAACAGTGATTTAATATAGAGTTCATGTGTTGTTTTAACATGATTAAGCCCCCCCTCTGGTCCATAGAGAAATAGTTTTACCCAGTTTGGTGTGGAAAAAGTTGACTGCACAGGGCTCTGACTTTAACCCTCCGACACTTGTGAAATGAATCAGAGCGCAGGCTATTAGCCGGGCCTTTTTCTCTCGGTGGCTGACTTCTCTAATGCTCTAAATGGAAGAAAATCTTTGCAGCTGGGTTCCTCAGCATCGTGAAAGGTCCTCCAACACTTCCATGGTTTTCATGCACTCAACAAGCATGTTTAGTCGAGAAGGTCACATTTTTGCGATAAGAAAAAAAAAAAAGTCAGGATGTGAGTTTGGATTCAACATTTCTGTGTGGTGTGTCACTGCTGTAACAAACAAATATTTACACAGCAAGCTTAGTCACCCCTGTGTTTCACCACATCAGCATTTGTTTTCATTTAGTTTTGGTGACTACTCAATCACCCCGCAAACTAGTCAAAGGGTCACACTGATCAGGCATGCAGGAAACATGAGAGCCGACTGTTTATCCTGCACCACCACCTAGAGGATATATTGCAAAACAGCAGCACGGGATTCAGAGCTGAAATCTATGAGTGCATATAAACTGTGTTTACTTTTTAACAAAACTCACATGGAAACAGACATGCAGCTGCAAGAAGGAATAAAAGAAAAATACAATGTTCAAAACAGGCTGTAGTATAAGTCAGTTGAATGTCTTCTCCCTATGAATGAACACGGCTACATTTGGAATGAAAAGTCTTGAAGCATCATTTCACTCAATAACTTTCTGTTCTCCTCCTTCTGCATCATTGTTTTTCCTTTTTATTTAATTTCCCCATGTCTTCTTCCTTTATTCTTCCATTTGCAGAATAGAAAATTGGTTGTGTAACAGAGTCAGGTAAAAAAAAAAAAAAAAAAGTTTCAAATAAAAGGAAGAAAGAAAGACATTTTCTTGCTACCTGTTATTTAAACTTCATGTAGCACAAAATGATATTTGATCAAGACAAATTCAGCGAGTATGGACTTTGAATATGTAAGTGGTGAGGCATTTGCCTTGACAATATATAGCCACTATACCCGTTTCATTTGTGTTAAAAAATATACAGTTCTGAAGAGTTAAACAGGGACTTTAAGCAAATTGTTGCCCAAAACTATAAGCGCTAATTTTATTTTGTTAAAACTGTTCAACTGCTATGTCGTCTAGCTAGAAGATCACAAGCCTGTTTGGGATAAATGGACATTTTTCAACTTAAAAAATATTAAAATGGAGTTAATGTATAACCCTTGTAAAAGGAAATCAACAGTTTTACACATGCGTTGAATATTTTCACATGAGATTTGGCTATTTGCATGCATGAGCTAAAAATATTTCTAATGTCACTTATGAAACATCTTTAAATGGATTGCTTTTTCATATATGAATAAAAATGACTACATGGGAAATTTACATTTTCACATGAGAAGTACATTCATTTGTGGCTTTTTTTTACATGTGGATTAGAATTTCCTGCATGTTGAAAAAAAACCAAAAACACTGCACATAAATTCACATGAAACCTGCCTCTTCGTAATGCAAATTCCAAATTTTCACACTTTAAAAGGGTAACTCCAACAAGTTTACATATTAAAGTGTGTTTTCAGGTCATATGTAACCTTTTGTAGCTCCAGATGAAGCTGCATAAAATCAAATAAATTGCCTTCCGTGATGTCACTCAGTAGCTAGGCAGCATTGTGGGTAACGTAGGTGCTAGGCTTTGAATAGGAATAAAGGATGTGTGGAATAAAAAAGGGGACATCTCTGGTTCATTTGTGCTTAAACTGCCCATAATAGGTCCCATTGTGTTATAGGAGTGATGCTCAACAAGTTGACTGCTTTTCAAAATTACCCAAAATGCATCTTGGGTTGCATTGTCGGGAATGTCTGTATCACTGTAGTGACATCACTGGGGGAAATTGATCAGATTACATGCAGCTTCCTCTGGAGCCACAAAAGACCTTGTACAACCTTTCCTCATTTTCAGTAGCACTCCTCAAGACCTGTGAACAACACTACAATGTGTGATATTGGCACTTTTATCACATATGAATAAAGATGTTATTTTATTTTATTTTTTTGACTCATGAAATAATTTAACCCTGACCACTAAAGCTTTCCGGTAACTGACCTTGAATCCAGTGGAGGTGCCTCCCTCTCTTTTTTGCTATTGGCTGTCAGAGCAGGCCATTTCCAGAATTCTTCCAGACTTTGAGCCAGTTCAAGTAAAAACCCAGCTGAGATACTTCCCATCATAAAGCATATTGCGATCAAACAGGACGTAGGTGGTCGGTATAATCCTAAAAATCCTGCAGTCACGCTGCTATTCATAGCCCATTCGTGTCATTAGAAGGAGACGAAAACGTATTCAGCTCCTGTCACGAAATCATGCCTCCTCCTTTGCCTCTCGCAGTTCAATCCGATTACACTTTGACCTCCAACATAATGAGGCGCCATTGTCCAAACCATTTGGGAGAAAGTGTGTGACTGACCTCTCTGTCAGGAAATATTGATTGTTGTCATTTCTAGTTTGTATAACTGCCTGTCACAGAGATCCTGTGAAAGAGTCGCACTGGGGGCTGCGAGTGTGAGGACAGTGATAGATGACATGCATTTATTTACACAGAATGCATCAACAGTCACAATAATACTAGATGAGGGCTGGTGCTCATATTGCCTCGCATCCCAAAATGTCTTCATTCAGAGACTGAGGCTCTACAATTAAACTTCAATTAACTGCAGGCAGTGGAATGGAGCATCTGTTTTATGCAGATTTCAGCATATAAGGGTGAATGAAATGGGGGGGGGGCAACCAATGAATTTACAAAAGAAGGAAAACAACAGGCAGAAGTAGACAAAGCGATAAACTGAAGGCGGCAGGACACAACCCACGCAGCAGATTCTCAGAAAAGCAGACCCAGCAGCGCCTCTGACGGCCCCTCGTCACCTCTGGGTATTCCTGTAACAGGATTGCCATTTAAACACAGGCACAATGACTATTCACGCTGCAAAACAATCAGTGGTAGAAACATGTTTGTATGTAGTGATTGCACCTCTAACTTTTAGTAAAGGAGGCATGCAAATCATCACACTTTACTGGGATTGTGTTATCTTGGCATATGTCAGTGTCCTTTGGATGGAGAATATCAGTTTGTTGCCTTGAGAAAAATAAAACTAATCAATAGTGTTCTAGTCAAGGAGACCTGAACCAACACCAAGTCAAGACTTAGACTGGAGCGTGTGGAGACCGAAAAGACCAAGACCAAGACTTTGACTGGTTGAGTACAAGTCAAGGTCAGATGAGACTGAGTCAAGACCGAGTCAAAAACAAGCACAAAGGAGTTCAAATCAGCCTTTCTACAACTCTTTCTTGTACAACTGCTTCTGGGTGAGAAATACAGTACGTGTCAAACAATACAGCGATAGCCCTGCAGCCGAGGTCTGTATCGGTGTTGAAATACAATCCGGAGTCATCTATGCAGGAGCACTCAAGACAAGACAGAGCAAAAATTCTGTAAAATTTCGGGACGAGACTTTCAAAAAGCAGACCAAGACCAGTTTGGACAACTACGGCACTATTAATCATCAACGTGACACTTAAGTTCATCATGTTGGGCCTAGTCTTTTTTTTTTTTTAACTTAAGTGCCTACATATGAAAAGAGTGCAGTACAGTAATTGCCTTGAATTAACTCTGATTAGCTATTAATGAAGGAGAGGTGAGTGGCATTCCCTCTGTGGAAATGTTTGGTGCAAGTGAGGCTAGAGACACAACAAGGTGTTAATGATATGTCATCTCAACAGACCGCTGACAGTGTGCCGCAGTGTTTCAGGGTTCAACCTCCCAACCTCCATCGAGCATCTCCAGTGATGCGCCCTTTTTCTCTCTTTTTGCCCCTTCTTGATATACAATAACAGACTGGGGTAAAGTTTACCGCTGAGCAGCACTGTATGCGATAAATGTTGCATCAGATACGGAGGTTGTGGGTAAACAGTCCAGTGCAGTACGGTTACTGCGATTTCCATCATGCCAGTGCACATGCTGTCAGCGAAGAAGCAGATAAGCCCATCAGTCATTCCAGCGCTCTATGAAAATGGTTTGTGTGAGGTATGTTGTTGGCAGATAGTTAATGTGGATGGGATTATATTTTTTTTGTTGTTGTTGGCTACAGCCCACAGTAGTCTGTGCTGTTCTCTTCATCAAATTCTCAGCAGTAGCCAGGCAGCATGTTGCCATCTCCTCCCTGTGAAATGCTGGAATAAAATCCTCATTCTTTCGAACCAACAAATGAGCCAGAATTTAACTATGAGAAGTGCTTAAATGCATACTGTAAAGCAGGGGTACTTGTATTCAAGGGCGTCTGCTTCTGCTGTTGCTCAGGGGGGTCTGTAAAGAGACTAAAGAGTGGTCGAACTTATCTGGGTAAATAATCTAAACAAAAAGGACATCAGTGACTGTTGGGCCTACGCATTTACAGAGACCTGTCTCCACCACAACAGCCGACATCAAGCTGTTGTTCTCAGCGGGAGGATCCTTCCTCCAAGATGAGGACAACGTGGATTCTGTTTTTACATCATTGATGTTTTGGTGCTCAAACACAAAGTTTGATATTTCCCAGACGTCAAACTTTTAATAGGAAGATGCCATATCATAACCATCTTGTTGCTGGTTACATTCACTACAATGCACTTTTTAAAAAATACACTACCTGTTTATGTATGTATATATACATATATAAATAATTATATATGTGTTCTGTTTGTGAAGTATGGAGGAGTTTAGAATTTCACTCACTTATACAACCCTTAAAATAATGTTTGAAATTGATTAGTCCAGGTAATGGAGAAATACCTTGGACCTTCAGCTTTTAGTTAATCCATGGAGCAAACTTGACTAAACCAAGGAAATCATCAATTTGTGGAAACATATATGTGAAACTTTTGTAACATCTACTATATTCTATTTTATATGATGAATAGTTAAATAACCTCAAGTCTGAAATCATTTTAAAATGAAGAAATTTGGAATATGACTGGTATCATACTGACTGGTAGGACTGTTGTGGTGGCAGTGCTGTAGTAATCGGCCGTTTTAAAGGTGCATACCATAAAACATTTCACGAGCATCCAGTGGTAATCACGTCCAACTTAACTGCATCACAGAGTACAGAAAGATTCATTCTGACACAGCTGTTGTTTCATTTCATCAATTAAAACCAATTCGACAGTTCAGTGTCCATATTTTAGACTCGAAGTCTAAGTCTGATTCCATATTTTTGTGTTTTGGAGTTGTGTTTTTTTTTTTTCATGCCATTGCATATTGTATTTTGCTTTATAGTGGGAACAAGATTGGAACATAAACATTCTGGCCAACATTGCAACACTATTTCCTCACAATCACAACACCGTCTGTTCCCCAACTCAATCCAGCATCTTGATGGGAGACTGTAAACAGCATGCAGTGGTGTTTCTGAGCATGGGAAAACATAGCCAGTCAAATGAATGAAGTTTAAGCCTTCCATGTGTGACAGTTTCCAATGAGTTCTACTCCACAAGACAAGCTGTAGTTGATGATTATGTTTTAGGCATGCTAGCCCAAGAGAGAAAAGGGTTTTTCATCATCATCTAAAGATAACAGATCATGCTCATTTGCTAATGTAAGCCTGATCATCATGGAAGTCAATATATAAAGCTAGCAGTATACCTGTAGGTTAGGAAAACACCCTCTGAAGAGATGCATTCATCAAATGGAGGGAATCTGTTCAATCCTTAAAAGCATTTACAAAACGGCCCAAATCAGGTAATTTCTTCTTTATATAATTAACACAGTTAAAATGAAGCAGATCAGTTTACATAGTTTGACTCAGTTGTAAAGCCCTCTCCAGTGAAGTATACTTGTATTTAGCCTAGACTGCTCAGTACTTTACAGTTTCATCATGCTTTCTTTCTCAGTCTGAAGAGAAACAGGCGCCTCAGACACATAGCAACTTGAAAGAGATCTAAATAGGCCTTAACTTATTACTGTTATAACATCAAAACAATTATAGACTGTTGATGCCTGAAGCCAGTGAAGACACTGCAAAACGGTCTGCCCTTGCTCCAAACCTCGGTTCAAACATTAAGCCTCAAAACTTGGGAAGATCAACAGCGTTCTTCATAATTGTTAAGGCGTTCAGGACACTATTTTTCATTTGACCTCGGCTCCACTTCAGCGTTTGAAAAGGCTCGTTTCATATCTCATCAGGTCAGCCCCTTGTCTCCCAGTGAGGGCTGAGGTTTGGTTCAGCTCCCACCGCTACCCAACACCGTAATGAACCTTGGTGGCGATAATAAGGGGTCGAAGGAAGAGATTAATTTTTAATGAATCACTCCCCGAATGATAATGGTTTCCTGAGGACTGTCATTAAATACTTTAATGATGACTTTGACCATGGCCATCAACAGGGCACTGCGGAACGGTCCCTGGAGAATGCTGTCATTACGGCCTGTTTTGAGGAATGTCATTTAAATATGTGG
>JARJLU010012507.1:0-21673 GCA_030272975.1 Sparidentex hasta | reverse complement strand
ATCAGCAGACCTTATCATACACAACCGCGCTGCTGTTAGACATTGATCTGACAGGCCCACGGGCACACACACATGCACGCACACAAACACATTTAGAGAGACACACGCATAGATTAAACCTGGAGCCACGGTGTCAGGAGGGATACCAACGAGGAGGAGAAGCCTTTTTCTGCACTTCTTGTTCTCTGCCTCTGAGTCAGTATCTGTGTGTGTTGTGTGTGTGTTCCTAGATCCAGTGCAGTGTTTGACAGACAGAAGCGCGTGTGACGTAGACGGTGTTGCGCAAGCTGTTTGTCACCCTAGGGCCAGCCCACTGATGCCACCTGAGCTGGGTGCAGTCATGGCTCTCTGCCACAGAGGGCGATGTTGAGCTACTGTTGAAACAATGATTACATGAGGAGGGAGGGAGGAACGCTACACACCCAGCAGGCCTGAGCTCCCACTGGGGATGGAGGAGACAAACACTCCCTCCTTGTCTCTCTTATATCTGCTCCGTCATCCTTTTAATTGACATTTTTTTCCTTTTCCTCCCCCTCTCCATCTCATGCTTTCTCTCCTCAGCTGCCTCTCCTCTTTCCCTTTTCCATCTGCTACTTCCCTGCCTCCCCTCTTTCTCCTCAGCTCCTCTCCTGTCTCACAAACAAATCCGTTAGACGGCCGAGGGTTTTCCTTTGCAGCGCCGATTTTCCTTTTGCAGCTTCATGTTAGCATCAGTAGCAACTGCATCCCAAAGGCTCTTAAAGAGGCCTGTATGCTGCGGTGAAACAACGCAGCTGACTCCAGTGAAGTCTGATGAATAATACATGTAGTGAAAAGATGCACAGCCTCTCATTATAATCTTAAATCATCACAGCCTGTATGAATACAATGTTAAAGGATGTTTTAGAGGCATGTGAAAGACACACATTGTTGTCAGAGGTAGATCCATTTCCTTTAATGTGTTTATGTCTTTATTGTTGTGTGTGTGTGTGTGTGTGTGTGTGTGTGTGTGTGTGTGTGTGTGTATATATATATATATATATATATATATATATATATATATAAATATAAATAAACTTGTATAATAAGTTTATGATTCTGTTGGGGTGGGTTGGGTAGATGTCTATAGAGTTTGAATTTTCTTCTCCAAAGTGATTTTTGGGTGGAGTCAACCTAGGAATGCGTACCTACATTGCTGCATACCGGGCTACATGTAGCCCATACGGTTTTCACTGGGCTCATTTAGTGCCCTTCCATAATCTAGCAAACAAATCCTGAACTGGTAAACGAAGCAGAAAATGGTTTGTTTATACTTGTGGAGGTTGGTAATGGTGACCTGAGGGCAGGAGGGTTCATTTTCTATGAAGCTGCTGTATATTTATAAACAGATTTTATTGAGTTCACTGAAAATCACTTGCTCTTATGATTTTGTCTTAAATGAAAGATTACCACCACATAAACAGGTCATTTTAGTTAGCTCTTTCAGAGGTTTGGATTGAAATTTACACAAACAACTTTTCCCTTTTTACAGGTGTTAACAAAATGTTGAAGCTGGCAACAACTGACAGCTGATTTCCATTTCTAAGCTGTTTTGTCTAAATAATTACTTGAAGAAGCCAAGAAGGAGCCTGTAAATGAAAAACGATCATCATGACATTTGTACAAAGAGATTCAGTTTCATCAAATCCTCCTTAAAGGATTCTGGGAGCTCTAGCTTGTATAAACTGTAAAAGGGGACAGCTGGAGCTTCCTAGACATTCCTCTCCTGGTACACTCACTCTTACTGTCACTGGTCTTATTCCAATGGAATTTCAAGCTCTCGCTGTGCGTGCGTGCATGCGTGTGTGTGTGTGTGTGTGTGTGTGTGTGTGTGTGTGTTTGTCTAAACAGACACACACAGTGAGCAGCTGAGACTGAGCTACATAAGGTGATGGGGGCGTCTGCTCAGCCAAAAAGTCTTTTTCAGACAGAAGATTGAGACACTCTTTCACTGCTTCATTAAATGATATGATGGACAGTTAGACATCCATCAGTGTCATCAGTGCTGATGAGGGTCAGAGCAAGATACAGAGGCTGAAAACTACTGTCATTTAATAATATTAGCCTTTAAAAGATACTGTGTCAGTCATCAAGACCCTGCTTCTTTGCGTGCTCTGTTGTTCAAACCAACGCAGTCGTCCTCACATAAAACGCATGCCTCCGGCCCCGTTCACATTTTACAGCTTGTTCAAATATTCCCATGGCCTCATGCACTAGCCTGCACACGATGGCAAGTGGTTATATTCTTAATACTTATAAAAAGTCGTCTTCAGGATACTTGATCTGTATCTTAATGTCAGCGACATCTTTGATGCCAGTTTTAAGTCCTTTTTTTCTTTAGACCTTAATTTCATTCATTGAGGTCTCTAAAATAGATGATCAACGTTAGGTTTCTGTAAATGGCACTTCCTGTATTTACAAATTAAACTAAACATTTCCTACTTATGTTTTCACCTTTGTCCGTTTGTTGGTTGGTTGGTTTGTCAGCAGGATTACGCTAAATCAACTGGATAGACTTCCGCGGAACTTAGATAGAGGATGGATCTCGGCTGAGAATAGACCGCATTAACTTTTGCAGCTGATCTGGATAAACAAACAGATGCAGGAATTTCTTCTCACTTGCTTTAACATTGTGAGATAGGGCGTTTCAATAATTTCCTAGGGAATAATGCTGTGAACTTTATGGAAAATATCTGGCTTATTCAAGTGGCTGGTATCTGTGAGTGAGTACAATTTGATGTACATCCACATAAAATTGCAGATCTAGGGAATTTAAATATGTTGTATTTGATACCGGAATAAGCTTAACTGAAATAAAGGGGACTGTTGGGCCTTGGAGAATATATGTGCTCTGAGTTTACATGTTTAATCTCACACTGTATAGCTGGATGCAAAACTAATTCTCAAAAGTACAGAGCATTTTTAAGGGAGACTGAGCTGAAAACTACAATGTGTGCTCATAATAACCAAGTTTTTGTTTGTTTTCATTTATGACAACAATACGTGTATCATGGTTTATCCAAATCGCTTTCAGAAGTCAGACTCGGCTGCAGATTAGCACAACTGGATGCGGCATGAATATAATCATATCTTAATGTGTAATGACTGAGTGGACACTGAATAGTTCAATAGTGATGTGTGAAGCATTTTAACACCAAGTAATTACTTCCTCAACATTTGTATAATAAAATGACTACAGACAACAATCTTGGACAACACTGTTAACTGCTGAATCAGTTGACTAAGAATTCTTAATTTTGGGGAACGATAAAATGCTTAGAATGGAAGCTTGTGTTGCAAGATATCACTGGTTTGCTAACCTAACAAACTGAGTCTTTGAAAGTTCATCACATCTCGTCACCATGTGAATATGACAGTCACAGCATCTTTTAATAACACCAAAGCGAGGAAATGTTTTGCAGTGGAAGAGAGCAGACAACTTTTGTCCAGGCTGCCTGACGAAGCTTCTGTAACTTTCTCTAACCTTCCTTTGTTTTGGGGACGAGTTGGGCCTACAGGCTCTCTGGATCAGAATGGCACACACACAAACACAGCAGGTCCACACACAGCTTGGTATACTGGTGTCGAGCTCAGCGGGGGGTTTCTCTGCATCTTTATCTCCTCTCTCACCTGATTGTTATTCAGAACACGTTTGGCCCACTTCAACCCTTCATTCCCTCTAAAGCTGAGGGCACACACTCTGCGTCAGTCTCTTCCAAGCACATCTATACATGCTGGCACAAGGGTATTTCCAGTTTCCAGAAGGTGCAGTCTCCAGTCAGGATGTAAATTACTGGATGTGCTTGTTAAATTTTGAAAGGGAGTAGCAGCTGCAGATTTCTAGGTCCACTTTGATATCATAAGCATTTTCAATTGTCTAAATACACTCTGTAGTGTGTCTGTTAATAAGAATCAATATTCTTTATCCATTCTTCGTTCATTCTACCAACAGCAAAATCAGCAATATGTATGAAGACAGATTCAGCAAGGAAGAGGTGGATGATAGTCATCAGTACAGCCAGAAGGCAGATTATACTTTAAATAAGGTCATCGAGATCAATAAAAAATTACTCATCAGCAATTAAAGCAGAGGTAGGTGAAGTATGAAAATAAAATGCTGCAGAGAACCCATGAGTTGCCAAACACTGATGGTTTCAAACAATTTGTAATGTTTTTCTTTTTCAAGTAAAGCTCCACTGATGAGCTTTTACATGTTAAAGCTGCTGTAAGTTATGTCTTTTTTTATTAGAATGAAGTGTTAAAAGGTTTGGTTAGGGATATAGTAATCACTCTCAGAATGTTTGGTCAATGTTTGGTAACCCATGTCTCTCTTCCCCCTGCTCATGCAGTATAAAAGGAAAATCAATGTTCTGGTATCCCTGTCCACTTTATCCAAGCAGGACAGAGAACTCCATTAAGAGGTAAGAGGTCTTTTCTGCTTGAGAATGTGCAGAGCCAGATCCTCCTGTTTGCTGCTGTGTCTTCAATTACCGCTGCATGTACATGTGACGATGCAGAGAGGAGGGAGGTTAAAGTTAGTGCTGACTGCAAAACGGTATTGAAGTTAGCTACAACAATGACATTGCTCACTGCAGCTTTAACGATGATTGAAATGACTGTGTGTTATGTGGAAGGTGTTGGTTGTAGTGACCACCCAACAGGGAATCATCATTCAACTTTGTAGCTCCAGGCAGTGTTTTCTACCGCCAGTTAGCTCAATGTTTTCTTTTTATGGCCAGAAGTCAAAGAGCCAGACATTAGACATTAGAGCTGGTGGAGACCAAACCAGAGCTAATGTTTTATTTCCATTTCTCGGGGCAACAGAAACACAATAAATGCTAATGTTGCTGCAAGTCTGCTGCATGTGTAAATAGGCAATTATATACTAATACCTTAACTGTAACAACTGTCTAAAGCTATAAACATATCAGGGTTGTGTGTCTGACAGCTTATTCTGCCCACATGTGGACAAGAAATTGTACACTTTAAGCTTTTGAAGCATCCCATATTTACACTGGTAACATCTGGTATACAGGGTAAATTTAAAAAGCTTCTTGATTCACTCTGGTGCATTAATAGCAATGTTAACAGTACTCTTCTGTTGTTAAATTAAGCAATGAATAAACAAGATAAAGTCAGAGGTGATATACCTTCAGCCTTGGCTCTTGTCTCCCTGGCCCCCTCCAGGTGTCGCTCAATGCTGCCCTGACTGTAACATCTGGTGAAGGGTACAGGTGACAGGCTGTGACTCTCAACCTCCACACGCTGCTCCAGGATTGGAGAGAAGTCCACAGAGGAGTGGGAGTGGGTAGAGTAAGTGGAGGAGAAAGGGTCCGCAGCTGCCTTCATCGATGGCGACCCTCCATTTCTCCGCTTGCTTCTTGCAATCTCTGCAAAGGAGGTGACTCGTGGAGGAGGAGGCGGGGTCGGGGCAGCGCCCTCACTGAGCCGGACGGGGCAGCTTAACATACGCTCCAGAGATCCAAGGCGGGGAGACGGAGACTTGTCCAGGTTGCGGTCGTAGCTGCGAGATCGGGGACGGCTTCCTGCAGAGGCTCCGCCTCCGATAACGGCCCGGCCAACTACAGGAGGGGAGATGTTAACGTACACCTGGCCTTCAATAACATCAGGAGCAGCTTCAGCCCCACCAGCTGTTTGCTGACTCCTCTGTTTCTCCTCCTCCTCCTCCTCATCTTCATCATCATCATCATCATCATCTCGCTGAAAGAGAGAAATTGAGAAGAACACAAGAGTAAAATCTAATTAATAGATCAGATAAAACACTTTATTCATTATTTATGAAAACAATAAAACCAAAGCAAACCAAAGACCAAATCTGCCTTCAAGCCAGATTTGAGTTGACACAGTGGCACTGTTACTGAGTGACAGTAGTAGCCTCTAGCTCTACATATCTGCTAAAATAATCCCCAGACATGATATCAGATAACCCTAGACAGTGGCTGTGATCTAAAATGAGCCAGTGCCAGACTAATACCAGTGTCACAGCTATTTAAAGTCATTGGTTACTGTCATTGTCACAGGACGTTTAGTTTAGTTGCTATTTAAGCCTTATGTTGTTTATGCATTAATCCCTTCACGTGTATCTCTGCTTGCTGTTTTGACATCCAACATTTTGCTTATTTTACCTATTCCGACTGTATTTCTTATCACTAAAGTAATAATGACTTTTTGGAGTAAATGTGCTACTACATGTGCTGCTTAAACTTCATTAATTATGTGTATCATGTGCAGCAAGCTGCATTTTTTTATGATGCAGAAGAACAGGAGAAAAATACAAGTTATTTGTCATTTGATTGGATTCTTTAATCATGTGAATTCTTTGACGGAGTAATCTTCAACTCTACAGTGAGAAAGTCAGTTTATTTCTAAGGACCCTTGGGCTTTACGTTTTGTCATCTGACATCAAATGCGGCACAAGTTCCTCCTGTGTGAGTTCCTGTTATCATTCACATCACGTGCAAACAAACAGCTATAGAGCCCACACAAAAGAAATGTAATCCAAAGTACAGAGTAAAATAATGGCTGAGCAGGAAGTACAGATTATGTTACACTTCAAGACTAAGGAAGACAATAACTGATGAAACAAGGAAGTCGCAGCAAGTTTCCAAGCAAATTGTAATTAAAAACTTGAAAATTAATTACTTAAGTATTTGTCTTGAAAGTGTGATGACTTTGTTGTGATGTGTCACATTAACATTATTAAATTGATGTCATGTATGTTTTAAGGTGTAGCGCTGTTTGAAATGTTTTGTTGCCACCATAATATCTGAGGTTTGGTGCAGATACAAAAGAGGTAATTTTATTTAAAAATTTCGAAACTCCTAAAAATAAAACATTTCAATTCAAATCAGTAGTATCTGATCAGCCTAATCACCTGGTTGAAAGTCTAAATATCACACTGCAATACTTAATTAAGTATTTTGCTCATGAACGGTTTCTCTCTGATTGGCCACTTACCCTTGATGACTCGCCACCTTCATCTTCCTCCTCCACACCTCCCTCATCAGCTCGCTGCCTGAACAGGTAGTACTCACTGGGCTGGGTCGGGGTGGGGCTGCCTTTGCTGTGCTCATCGGAGCAGCTGTTGACTGAGGAGCCTGCGGGACTCGGGGACGACTGGGACGAGAGGTCACAGGTGACCAGCTTGTAGTAGTTCTGAGTGGCGACGACCAGCCGAGCCTGACTCTGCAGACAGGATGAAAGGTCTCCCGATGACCCGGAATGTGGAGGGTGGTAGGAGTTGCAATTGGCATCGAGGTCAAGAGCCCCCTGGTGCTCCAAGGCACAGGAGCATGTGGAGGACGTTGATAGGTTCGGTTCATGGATGAGTGGGAAGGTACTGCCTAGGCAGGATGGCTGTTGCTGTAATGAGGGAGGTTCAGTTGGGGAGGTGTGAAGGTCCAAATAGAAAGCCCCTTTGGTTGAGTCTCGTCTGTTTCCTGATGGATCAGAAACAGACGAGGTGCAGGAGTGGTCAGTGGAGCTGTTGAGATTGGTGTGCCCAGAGACTGGTGGCTTCTCCGGGCCGCCGTTGTTCATCTTGTTGTAAATGGTGCTAAAGTTTACAAGGACACCATCCGAGCTGTTGCAAGAGGAGTCACTACCGTAGCCTTGCTGGCACTCTGAGAAAGGCTCAGAGAAGGCTTCAGGGAAGTGCTGAGGGTAGTTCTGGGACAGTACACAGCAGGAACAGTGATGTGTGGAGGAGCTGGAGGAGTATGAACCTGTCTTGCTGCTTCGCCCACACCTCATAGGATGGTCTTCATCTTCTTCGTCATCATCGCCCCAGTCATGCTCTCCACAATCCATGGACATGTTGGAACCGCTGCTGCCATGGCGCCGCTGGCTATCCAGTCCTAGAATGTCCAGGTCCTCCAGGTGGCTGGACAGATCTGAGGCTATACCCCTCAAGGACTCACGACTCCTTCCACCCACCGAGCTGTGCAAAAGAAAGGGCTCAGAAGCAA
Source organism: Sparidentex hasta (assembly GCA_030272975.1). Classification (NCBI taxonomy): domain Eukaryota; kingdom Metazoa; phylum Chordata; class Actinopteri; order Spariformes; family Sparidae; genus Sparidentex; species Sparidentex hasta. Next base: position 13,667 of record JARJLU010012507.1, on the reverse strand, counting down.
AGCCAAGGTCGTGTAGGTGGAAAGAAGTCATCCCATCATCGAGGCCAGAGTTAGTGTCACTGTGGAGGTGAAAAGAAGAGTCTTCAAGGTAACCACTGAGGTTGTCCCCATCATCTTCTTCCTCTTCCTCGTCATCTTCAGTATTCAGCAGGAATGGATTATGACGCAATGGATTCCTGTTCCTCTGTTTCGTTCTGGGTAACGTGTGAGCTGTAATCAGCTGGTCCTCTGAATTGCTTGAGGTAAACGATGAATCATCACTTGCTGTGCTGCCTCCTCTCCCGCCCCCCTTCCTCTCTTTTCCTCCATTGTTGGAGGACCAGGAGCCACCGGAGTTCTGGATCAGGCTGCTGTAGAGTAGGGCTTCTCTCTGAAGGACATCTCTCTCGGGAAGGGAAGTGGTGCGGCTCAAGCCCAGGTTCTCTGGTGGGCTAAATGGGTTGCTCTTCTTCAGAGAGCCTCCACAGCCACCCTGCCGCCCACCTGACACCTGGCAGTGCACCAGGGGGATATGATGCACGATCAGAGTTTCCCCTGACAGTTTGGGAGGGCTGTCCATGTTCCAGAAGGAAAGAGGATGGGACTGGAGCAGAAGAAAGCCCTGTGTGGGTGGAGGGGAAGGTAGATGTGTGTTGTGTTGAGGGTTGTGTTCACACTCTATTTGCAGGGCCTAGCTCTGCAGGGCTGCCAGGGATTTGGAAGGAGAGGTCGGGGAAGTCAACACCATGGTCAGAGTGGTACATCTGGAAAATTTAAACAGACAGAGGAAAGCGTTATAGAAGCAGACATATATCTAAATGCAGGTTACATGGGGCGAGATTATTCTGGCTCTCTCGTTCACAAGCAAAATGTTCAGATTTAACCTTATTTAAAAAAAAAAATGGCAAGAGTTTTGATTTGTTTGTTTTATATTCCTTTTTTTAACTGTTTTTACTGACAACTTTTGTAGGTGTCATCTTTTTTGCATGTGTTTTACATCTTTTGACATCAGATATTAATGTTGAGGTCACCCACACAATATCTTCAAGGGCCTGCAAAAGTATGGGTTCCTAAATGAGCCTAGTTGAGTGGAGAATGTAGAGAGCATTCAGTGAAATGCTCAACAAGTTAAAACTGTAAATGGTAATCCGGTAATTTAGTATTGCACTTAAAAAACAAATTGTAGAGTTGTAGAGTTGAGATCACCCTAATGACATCACCATGAGTTTTTCACCCATTAGGATTAAAGTTTCACTTTAGTGCCACTTTGACAGGATACAGGATTTAAATACTCCACAAACTCTTCATTTCCATTCCTCCTTTGAATAAGTCGTATTTGTGAACCGAGTGCACCATAAAATAAGCGTATCTACAACAGCTCTGGTAACAATGCAGAACTACATTCTTCTAGTCTGGTCTGTACACCGAGCAGGGTGAGTCAGCACCATGAAGTGGAAATAGTGACATCCACACACACAGACACACACATCAAGCAGCTGACTCTTAAACAGGGCTATGATCTCATCCTGTTTCACATATTACACCCTAAATGACATGAACATACTGATACACACAGGGTGCAGCATCTGTCTCTTTACATACAAAAAACCTCTCTCTGCTTTAAGATTCACACTTTGTTGGGCTAATACAATAGTTCAGTTGATCTTTAGATTATTTAAATAGATGATTTAAAATTATGGGACACTTCATGCCCCCTGCGTCCTGATTCAAAGACAGCCTGACAGTATATGCAGTTGCAGATAATCACTATATCAATCATATTGAATATAATAGCTTCTATCTTATGTCAGAGGTGTTATTTACATCTTGCATTCCTTGTGTTTAAAAGGGTACCTCCACCAGTTTTTCCACATTTAAGTGTGTTGTCTACAGGTCTTGAGGTGTGCTACTGCTTGTGTGACAAAAGTTGCATAAAGCCTTTTTTTGGCTCCTGTGGAAGTTGCATATAATCTTAAAAAGTACCCTCAAGTGATCGAGTCAACTTTTTTACACAAAGTTTTAAACAGAATTTAACTGTCAGAGGCTTACTATTGTCTAAAATTAATGTGGAAATAACTTAACAACATACTCATACTGCATGAACCACCTATCGCCATCCACTGTTTTTAGATGCATGGATATATCTGTTGCCAAGGTTACTGGGCAGCCTCAGTGTCTGTTGGCCATCCTGCCAGACTCAGGTTAATCAAATTTGCCTTGTGTAAGTCATTTGTAATATGTTTAATTTTCTTCAGTGAAGTATTCTATTGTACAATATAAGCTGCATTAGGAATGAAGTCTGCTCACCGGATCATGACCTGGACCAGTTCAGTGCTAACTAAAGCTTGGAGTAATCCCTCTATGAAACCTGCTTAGTGAAAAATAATCCTAGATACAGGAGGTTGATTAAAAACAAGTTTGAAATGAAGTTTTGGTTCTTAAACATTTCTTTCAAGTGTGATTATGACGATAGAAAGAAAGTCAGTTGAAAATCAGTTCTAGGGACTAAAAAATGAGCAGGAAATTAGAGAAAGTGCCAAGTGACATTACAGTACAATAGAAAAAATATCGATTAGCTATAATAGGCAAAAGATGATGAGACCTTCAGGTGCTCTGTTTCAAGCCGGTGCACAGTGAGCACTGCTGCATTATCTTTATTGCTAAATAAAGAGAAGAGAAAGGCCAGCTGAGGCTGCAGAGACTGCAGAACTAAAGCGAAATGTTAGTGCCATGAGATGGGTTTACTTAGGAGCAGGGTAATAACTGAGATGCCACTCTTGACAAATGACCTTTTTAAATGCAGGACTTGAATGGTACTGGCTGTCAGAGGCTTCAGCCTCACCTACGATGAAGAGGAGCTCAACCTTTTTAGCTCTGAACTGAGGAGCTGGCTGTGCACAACCTCCTGCTGCAAGCATAAATGAACAACACGCATGACCTTTGACAGATATTGACTGTTTTCAGTATCCTGACATGATAAATTATTGAGGGAAGGCAACCATTATGTTCCATCTCATTTGTCACAACAGCTGAGTCACCTGTCTTGAGCTTGTTTAAGTTAATCTGCAGAATTTTCGCTCTCTGGATAGAGTTTTTTAAGTCTACTTTTCTTATCTTATCTACTGCTGATTTTTGTGTAAACCCACATGACGTCACCCAGTGGTTGGTGGACTCATGTTTTGAAGCCTTGAGTTTGGCATTATGCTCAGCACCATCATGGTTTTATGGAGGCAGAAGAGATCATATTTGGATGAGAGGGTGGAGCTAGGATATGATGAAGCCTTCCCTGCTTTATCGTCTGTTTTACTCTAATTAGGACCATCATTTACAAAAGGAACATCATGCTGTATTGAAAGAGACTTGAAACTAGCCACTGAGACCATGAACTCATTAGGAAACTGTTTACTGAGGTGATAGATCAAGTAAGAAGTAGGGTCATATTCTCATGAACCTGAACATAAACTACCATAAAATCTTTTTGAAACCAGTGGAGTCACACCCTACAATTCATGAGAAAGAATGCAGGTTTGAGGCACTCACGCACTAACTTTGCTATTCAAATCTGGAACCCTAACCCTTCCAAGATTACTTAAACTGTATCTGAAGTCTGATGGCTCCGGTCAGAGGAAAGCGACATTAACAAGATCAGCTAAGTGGTTCAAATAATGAGTGGAGGTGATGTTAATAGCAGACAAGGGAAACTGAAATTGGTTTAAGAGATTAGCTGCAGGGTCAGGAAGGCTACCGTGTGTAATGTGTGTCCAGACCAGAGAACTGGTGTTAACATGGACTAGTAACAATACTGCCTGCTGCCTGCCTTTCATCTTTTGAGGTTATTGTATGTGTGTTGTTGTCCACAGAAAATCAAACTGTTTGCGCTCTATTTGCAGGTACAGAGCCTGGTAAGCAGGACAGCTGCAGACAAAATCGATGTGTGAGGAAACTAGGACTGTCAACGAATATTCTAAATTCAAATATATATATTCGAATATTTACAAAAAAACGGAGATCCGATTGTGAAAATTAATATTTGACTGTGGAAAAAAACACATCAGCAGCTGCTTTGCGAGTGGGCACAAGGCATGACAGGTCAGGGACAGGTAATAGGAGTCGCACAGCATCACTCTCTGCTGAAAGTGTGACGCGACAAAGCCTGTGGCAGATGCAGATGGCAGAGAGAAAAACTAAATGGCAGAAAGTTCAGAGCCCAACTCGGCAGCAGAGAGAGTGGTTTGGACTCCAAGCAACCCAAAAATCCCTGTTTGGAAATACTTTCGATTTTGGTCAGTAGACGGCAAAAATGCTCAGCCTCGAGATAAAGTTGCATGTAAGCTGTGTAAGCGACAGTTAGCTTACCATTCCACCACTAGCTACATGAGGGCACATCACGAAAATGTATGAGAAGATTTTATGATCTGTATTCACCACATTTGTCACTTCACTCAGAAACCTTTTTTGGGCTGCGATGATGTTGTAATGATTTGCATTATGTCATTAAGCATTCCTAAAAGTTAGGTAAGGGCAAATTTGAGCAAAAAAAGATTAAGTCTTGAATGTGTCACTTTCCTACAGGAAACATTCTAATGCATAAAGCATTATGCCGCTGTAAAGCAATGTGTGCTGCTGTCCCTTACAACTGTGGCACAGTGGACAGATGCATATGGGCTACCGAGCTATTCAAGTATTCAAGTCCACACATAAGATTGAAACAGAGAAACTCGTGAATGGGACCATTTGTCGACTCTGCCATTATGTTCGCTGCTATTATGCTCCACCAGGGCCTGAGGCACCGTCCATCTTCCTAAAACACAACTCAAAGGATTTCATACTAAACGTGCACATAAACTGGCAGGGATTTATCTAATAATCATCTGAGCATAAAAAAAAGACAAGAGACAAGTGCAATTCTTGGGCTGCATCAGTGCCACCAAAACAAATTCTTTTACATTTAACTGAATGTGCTGACATTTCAAAATTGTATCGTTCAGCTCCTCAGCAGCAGTCAACTGAGTGCATTTTAGTAGGTCAGACTTCTAAGGTTCAGAAAATGTCCTCCTCCCTTTAAGCCAACAACACCACCACTCAGATCTGTGTTATTACCAGATTACAGCAGATCAGATCGGATGACGGGTTAACAAGAACAAAGAGGCTGAGCCGGGCCAATCAAATTTCATTTCCCACGCAACATCAGAAACCCTAGTTACAGCACCAGCCAGTCAGAGGGAGGCATGCTGCGTGACAGAGGGAAAACAACTACAAGAAGAATCCAAGGAGGAAAAATGATGAATGCGTCAAAAACAACTTTAAGTAACCATGGAAACCGGTGTGGTGAGAACAGCAAGAGGGAAATGAGACACATGTACAGAAATGTTGTTAGGCTGAAACGTCTGGTCTGTCTTTCCCTCCCATACAATGTTCTCGATGCGCAACATTTATTGATGTAGACAGAAAAACACTTTAATAAATAAAAACCCGTCCTCACTAATTACAAATTAGTAAACTCACTGCATACAACCTGCCCAGCACGAAATGGCAGATAAAATAAAGTTAAGGAGAGATAACGTTAAAGACAGATAAAGTGACTAACTGGTGAACAGCAGTTTAAGAGTCACATACCCAAGAAAAAAAAAGCATGAAGACCAGACAAGAGGTGGCCTCAAACACTGTGTTTACTGGATATATTACTTGTTTGCAAACAGTTTTTTAGCTTTTTCATAGCTTGTCCCACTGCCTTAAAGCAGTAGTCATTGCTTGTTGCTCACTTTAAGAGCATCCCTGATAATCACTAGAACAAAATATTTCAACATGGAAAGTTATAAATCACAAAGCAAACCACATATTACTCAGTGGTTTGGGTGAACCAACAAGGATCAGAAGCATTTTAGAAAACATTGAAGTCTTTAAGCTTAAAGAAACAGTTGGCTGCTTTGACAGACCTCTAAGTATCATTCAAAGGTCGTGTTCTCATCCTCTCACGAGTGGGGAATAAAGTAAAACTTGGTGATTTACTTGAGGTTCAGCCAATTTGGCTTGGAATTGTAGGATGTCTCCTTTTTGAAATTTGCCTGATTGCAAAATGTAAAAGCTTAAAAACTGATACAAGCAGCAGGAAATATCCTAACCCTGGCTCCTACTTTGGTCTTGTTCAGCTTCACATCGGCCTTGTCTTCTGCTTTCCATTCCAACAAAAGAGAGTCGGAGGAGAAGAAAAAGGGATAAGATGGATAAATACCACCTGAGTGTTCTTTCCATGACAATAATCTAACTAGGGATTCACTGAGGGTTCTCATAGGAGCCAATTAGCTTTGATTTTTCTCCACAACACGTCCTTAACTGAGTTCCTTGGTAAACCCATATGTCATCGTTTTAGAGTAGGGTGGGAAATTGACCTATTTATGGAACACACACAAACACACACACACACACACAGGGAAAAGGAAAGCAAGGCAGTAACAAAGGATATCCTCCCTCTTATATCATCTGGGCTGTACTTCCAGGAATAAGTCTGAGCCCGGGAGGGGGGCATCCGAGGGAAGGTGCACCCTCGCCAGGAAGAAGCAGATGATGCAGCCAAAAGAGATGGCAATTACGATGATGGATGTAGTCCACACTGAGCGTTTATTGTAATCTTATGACTATTTGTGTAACACAATAGGGAAGAGGGCAGAACAGCTGAGTCAAATTTTCATTGACCGGTAGCAGAAAATCAACATGATTTGCTCGTGGATGGTTGATAAGTTTTTTTTGACTAAATAAGACTTAGACCATCACAACTTACATTCAATTTTGGAGAATTTTGAAGAGTCCTTCAACATTCAACATTAATCGTAACTTTAAGCACAACAACAGTTGAGCTACAAATGTTTAAAAATAAATTAATCAAACACTAACATTCTATGTAATAATACAGCATTACTTGAATTTATTTTACATGATCGTTAGGTCTAATTTTGTTGCAATATTTCTTAACTGTTTGCATCACAGTAACTCAGTGGGGCATAAATTACCTCATGTATTCTGTCATCTGTCAGATGTTTGATTTTCATGAGATATCTTATAGCCTGTGTAAATAGTTTGACTTGACTTGGTTACCTGCTTAAATGTTGGTTTTGGTTACCCACCCTGCTTTCACTGATTGTGACTCTACAGCACTGTCACTGTGAACTCATTTTGCCCTGATCCTCTGTTCAGACAGTCTCTGCTTCTCTCTCGACTCCTGCACCAGTGGTACTGTCTGTAGCTGTCTGGTTGTTGAGTTACAGGCTCAGTGCTTTGTGTGTGTGTGTGTGTGCGCTGACTGAATGAAAAGAGCTTTTGTTTGTTGCACACATCCACCATCTCGCAGCAGTGTCAAATAAAGCCTGACAAAAAAGCGTGGGAGAGCTAAAAAGGAGGAACTAACCCTGACAACCTTGAACGTCTCTTGGGACTTTGGATTTGTCTCACATCACTGCCTACATCTCAACAAATCACAATTTGTTAAGCAGTTATTGTCTAACCAGGAAGATACAGCATGTCAAAAAATATGGGCAGATAAGCAAGAGAGAAAACGAGGAAACAACCAGGAAATGACCCAATGTCATGTTATACTGAAATAATGGAAATTTTGCACAGACACCGGACAAGTGATGGAAAGATTGTCAATTAAGACAAAACTGTGGGTTTAAAATATGCAATTTAAAGCTTCACTGTGTAGTTTTGGGAAATACATTCAAATCAGAAGATAAATGATGTTTATTATTTAGGCGTACAACACAGTCAAACTAAATAAACAAACTGACCTTAAAAGGCAACACAATTCCATTTAAACTGTGGGTTTAAAATATGCAATTAAAAGCTGCACTGTGTAGTTTTGGGAAATACATTCAAATCAGAAGATAAATTATGTGTATTATTTAGGCGTACAACACAGTCAAACTAAATAAACAAACTGACCTTAAAAGGCAACAAAATTCCAGAGTTGTACTTTTTTTTAGATGTGGCGGACCCTGCCACCTTTCTAGCTTCAAACTGTGTTCTGAGGAACTTATTTTCCTCTGAGAAACATAAACCGAAAATGTATGTTTCTGAGTTTGCATTATTACTTCATTAATATTGTAAATATTAATACTCCGAGTTTGAGTGTCTTCTCTAAAACTACATAGTGCCCCTTTAAAGGCATTCAAAATTCAGTCAATCTTTTCTGGCATATTACCTTATCTGTTATAGATACTTACAACAACACAATATTGATTTTCTGTGCTGCCATTAGCTCACAGCCATAGTGGGGCTATAAAACAAAAATGTTAATGAGGGAAACATTAACAGACAACTTTGCAGTAATTCCACCTTTGCCTTCAGCTTCCTTCATGCTCTGAGACAATAAAAAACACCACACCAAAAGAGTCACCAGAAACTTAATCTACTGCCCTTTTGACTCTAATATTCAGTTCATCTTTGCCAGATACTTTTTTTCTCCCAACTGTTCATTGTTTGCTTAAAAAAAAACCAACTCGGGTGGCCCTGTGACTACGCTGGTGTGAACCAATGCTGACGTATTCGTTGATACAGCGAAAAGTGAAGCCTTATTGATCCGATTAGGAAAATGCTCCCATGCCTTTGCCTCCTTCCCAGGTCAAAAGTCTCGGCCAGCTAGGAAGCATTGCTGAAGCTAGTTCAGTAAATCATCAGTAAGTTACTACACTGACAGTGAGTCATTAGTGGAATTACACCATCGATCGCCATCCTTCGCTGACCTTCATGGTGCATTTCACATCATGAAATTCAGGGATTGCTTTGGTGGGAGGTGAACTTTCTGGAAAAAAACGAGATAAGAGCATTCTTCTTCTAGGCGAGGTGGTTATTCTCTTCAGTGAAGCCAAAGATTAATCTAACAGGAATGACAGAAGTTAAATGAAATGGGATGTATCTTTTGAAGAGTAACACATGAATGATAAAGATGATTTCAATTTACCCCATGATTCTGAATCGTACGTTAATTCCCGCTATAAATCAATTACTGGCTACATAAATCAATGTCACAATGCTTAACTTTAACCTCTGAGCACAAACAGTTAATACACAAGTCAATCCCCTGAGCTACCTGAGTGCTCTCAACAAGCTAAAGATGAACACATGACCTTGATCCCTGTGACAGCTTAATGACAGTTTCCCCTCCTTGCCTCTTCCTCCACCTGAACTTGAGAAGCTTAAAGATGCTTGCGTAACAGTGAACCAGCATGCTGCCATCGCCAACAGGTATTAGTGTTAGCTCACATCCAGCCACAGTAGCGGGGATGTGGCAGGCACTAGCTGATTGCTTAGAATGCAAATAAAGAAATTTACTGCGGATTAGCTTAATTTTCCCAAATAATTATTCAACGATAATGGCTTTTAGATTCTGCTGCAAAAAAGGAGCTGAAGAAATGATGATAGATATTATGTATTTCTATAAACCGTGCAACAGGGTGAATATCATTTCAAGAACCAGAAAATGTTCAATGTTGATAAAATATCAATGATCAAAAATTGCAATTGATGGCTTTTCTGTTCACAGGTGTAACCAATAACATTAATGAAGGCTCCAATTTATTCAGTTGTCCCATTAAGCCACGGCAGCATGACTGCGAGATAGCATGGACAAGATAGATAGATAGATAGATAGATAGATAGATAGATATACTTTATTAATCCCAAGCTGGGAAATTTTGGTGTAGCAGCAGCATTTACATACATAAAAGATATAAGCAACACACTGAAATAAAAAGAAGAAATAACATATTAATTACAACAATTACAACTAAACAGAACTCAGCCATTACACATTACATTATTCACACGTGCTTTTAAAGGGTCCAATTTGTAGTAAAGTTGATTTTCATTCAGTTTAGGGTCTTATTCCCAACTCGTCGAATACTGATTGTAGGTCAGATCCTCGGCCATCTTCTCATCAACTCTCTTTTGACAAATTGGACCTTTCACATAGTGATGCGTCAACATATCACTGAAAACGGCTTCTTATGTATCTGGTATTGTTTAGCATTTTGGCTGTAACGATTCGTTATCATTTCCCATAATCCAAACGGACACATTCAAATGTCTCAAACGAAAAGATATTCACTCTCATGTTTGAGAAGCAGGAACAAGGGATTCATTATCTGTGGTCCAATTAATCAGTTCAATTCAACTTAATTTAGTGTTATAGATGTGCATGTGTTGTAACTTTTCTCCATTGCTGAAGTCTGCAGAGTAACCTCAACCTCTTATCTTATTGGAGTAGAGCTAATTAGAGTACAACTTTACACTGCTGCACATCTAGGCTTACGTAACACGAATACACAAGCTCTGTTAATACAAAACATCATGAGGCAAACGTCTTGTTTCCAGAGCTGCACTTCTCTTCTTGCAGCCATCACATCTCTCTCTCTCTGTCTGTGCTGACTCTGTCCTTATCACTCTTCTCCTCTTTCTCTGGTCCATTTCCAAGCACCTCTCACTCTCTTCCCAGCCTTCTTTTGATCCCTAATGCTTTCCCCCTTTCTCTCCCATCCCCCTTCAGCTTCACTAAATCCTTGTTCCCCTACTCTCTCTGCTTTTCTTCCATCCACTGTGCTCACTGCAGTGCAATACGTCTTTCCTTTGCCCAATTCAGCCTCCGTAATCATCGTCCTCCCTTCTTTCATCTTGCTCCTCTCTCCGCTACCCATGCAGCCACAAACACTGAGATCCAACCAACATGGAGATGCAGATGGTTTCAGCCAGATCGCTTCACAACCCCACAGTGCTTTTAGTGTAGGGCGCCGCAGCACATTTCACAACCTCGATCCCTTTGAGAGTCAGTTAACTGGAAATGCTACTACCACATGCTAATTACCAACAGAGAAAACATGTAAAGTTTGGAGCTCTTTCTCAGTATTTCGACAACTGCAAGCTTCGCAATACACCACAACAGCTATTATTGGTTAAATTACTTTTTCAAGGGCTTTTTCAAGGGCACCATTTCTGATCACAGGCACCTCAGATGATCTCAGGCAGGTATTAAAAACCTGACTTATTTTCTGCCTTTAATATGTGTAATGCAAATATGTTGTTTGCTGAGCACTTCCTGTGGAATGCTATTTTAAGGTTATGTTATTCTGCCCAGACACACCTCACTCTTGCATTATATATTGGCTTGTTTTGACTCTGAACCACACGTACAGTATCACTTCATCTCAAATGTAGTATGTCGGCCGCAGGGTGGGGGGATATAAATGTACACAAAAAATACATAATATTGCATTTACAGTAATCCAAATAATTTTCAGTGAATAAACTCACATTCTCAACATTTTATGTATTATATGAACCCAAATTCTTAATACAGTCCTCAAATTGAATAATCAATTAATCAGCTAATAGTTTTAATGTCTACCGCAGTTCCCTTTATGCCAGTTTCTGCCAGTAACTCTGGAACTGCAGAGGCAGCAAAGCAGAGTCTGTGGAGCCAAATATCAAGGAGCCAGTGATGCATTCAGTTCAACTTTAGGTTCGGGAAGGATTCTCATTCAGACTTCAATCAGAATATTATAAATATATATAGAACATTTGTTCTGAACTTTAGTGCATATGTTGTACCTGCTTGTGAAAGTTATTGCCTCTCCCACTCCCTCTATAATTCTGTTTCTGAGTCAGTAGCTAAACCACTAGTCATTGTGTAATTACCAGAGTGGTGTTCAATTCTACACAACAGCACAGTGAAAATGTCCACAGTATATTGATAGTGTCCCGCCAGCTCTCGGTGCTCTTTCACAGTCAGACAAATGGCCACATAACACAGAGCGGGCCTGGGCAACATTCATCTGCTGCAGAAATAAACGCGTGCACACACACACCAGCTCTCATATAGTCTGGGTGCCTTTTAATCAGTGAAGCATTGCAGGCCGAGAGCCATGAAAGGAACAGAACTATGACAAGCCAGAGGGCAAAAGCTGTGTGTGTGTGTGTGTGTGTGTGTGTGTGTGTGTGTGTGTGTGTGTGTGTGTGTGTGTGTGTGTGTGTGTGTGTGTGTGTGTGTGACTAAAAAGTCTCATAAATGGACAGCGTCATATCCACCGTGAATATATTTATTTTCTTTTAAGACACACAACTTATGGCCATGTTATTACGCTTTGACTTGTATTTTATGTAAGCAAGAGATACTAGAAAGACAGAAAGAACAAATAAACAAATAAAATTTTACTCAAGTCAAAGTATCAGTAGCCAAATGTTCTTAAATATAAAAAGTTGAACAGTGTTTCCTCTAGCTTGTGTCAGAGCAGTGTCCGACATTACCTTTTTAACTCTGTTAGATACATAAATCCACTGGGCCAAGTAGCCAAAATGTACAGTGTAAATCTAGGGTATGTCTTCAGTGTTCAACAAATAAAACCTTTGCGACCATTCGAGTTTACACAGTGCACTTGAAACCTTCATCATAGTTTTCTGACATGACCTTTTCTGTTCCAAACATTTACCCACCACTGTGGTGGGTAGCCTTCAGAGATTTACTAGCAAAGGGACATTACGGACCTGTGCTCCGATAAAGTAATTTCTATCCTCTGCCATGTTTGTCACTCTGCATGAGGAGTAAACGCTGTAGTCAAAGCACTGTTGTCTGTTTGATTGTCATTACTTTGCAAGTGATTGACTTCCTGTCACTGGTCCAGTTGTTCATCCTCAAAGTGGTGGAAGGCTTAAAAATGTTCGTTTGAGTTCAGTGGAGTGGTCCACACAAAGTTAGAACAAAAAAGACATTACAAGTACATGAATGAATGTTCTTTGTTATGTTTGCACTACTGCCCTCGAAAACAAATGGACTTCAGAGAACGTTGACAGTATGTTTCACAAACCCCTGACCTAAACGTTGTGTCAACATCACGAGAAGGTTCATCATGAGGCTAAACCACTGAAGGCCTGCAGACACTACACGTGGGCTCAGCTGGCTGTGGGGACATACTATCATATGAATCGTATCAGTGGGTTCTCTAAAGTTCAGCGAAGGTTCCAGCGTTTGATAGTGCTGTCTCAGTGGCATGTTTCAAAACAACTCTTTTGAATCCACTGCTCTGTCAAACAGAAGCCAATTTTACTTGAAAGTATGTTCATGATCATTCATGAAATTAATGCTTGAACAGTTAACACGAGTTCTTGCAGAGAGACATTCACAACCGAGCAAATTTGCAGGGGTTGGTGCTCTATCTCAGCACTTCAGTGAGGAGCTGTTTTAGTTTTTTTTTTTGCTCCAAGTCTTTTTATTTATATTTGTGCACTGAGAGGTGATGTACAAAGTACATAGATTCAAGAAGATATATGATCAGGAATTACACAGATATAAACAACATAAACAAAAATACCCCCCCCCACCCCTACAACAATAATACTGTACTGGTGTACAACCATTTGCATTGTAAAAATTATACAAATTGAGTGAAGTAAGAGAAAAGAAATAATAATTAATTCAGACAGAACAGCATGATAAATAAGTCTTAGAGAAGGAAATAAAATAAAATAAATAAATAAATAAAACAAAAATAAGAATAAAAGAAAAAAGAATAAATAAATAAAAGAAAAAAAACTTTAATCAACAAGTGGTTGACAGTGATCCTCATGGGTTTCAGATTATACATAATACAGGATTAATCGCACGTTTTATACACAGAGCACCAAGATCAGTGACATTTTATTTCTCT
>JARJLU010012504.1:0-13679 GCA_030272975.1 Sparidentex hasta | reverse complement strand
ATATATATATATATATATATATATATATATTTTTTTTTTTTTTTGTTTTTTTTTTTTGTATTCTACTTAAAAACTTTCAAAATCGAACTAAAATTATCATGTGAATAAAAAACAGTTTTGACTTCACGCTGTCTGTGTATTGTGTTGCTGGGATACTTAAGTTAGAATGCTAATCAGCTAGCTGTGACCGGTGCAGGTCAAACCCCCTGAGGTTCCAGTCTGAGCCACTAGCTGCACGGCTAATGGAGCTAACTAGCTAAGGGAAGCTACAATTTGCAGCAGTTAGCGGTTACTCTGATGATATGTTGGCCAATTTTTGTTATGAGTTTGAATTTGAACATAATTTTTGCGCCTTTACTTGTGATTTACATTCGCATGGTGGCCATTTTCTTCTGATTGATTGACACTTTTTGTCTGCCATGATGGCGGCACGCTGAAGATACAGCTCCTACGGTGAGTAGTTCAAAATCCTTCTGTTTAGTAAACTCTAAACTCGTATACAAACAATACTGGTGTTCATGTGTAGAGACCCTGGTGATACCACGAGCAAAGTTTCATGTTGTGTCGAGCCTTCTTAGTGTTTTAAAAATGGCGATTTTGATGCTAGCGTGCCAGTGCCCCATGCACTCCCACTGAAAATTAGCTTGCCCAAAAACGAAACCACGGTAAATAAAGTAAAATAAGTGCCTCGGTTGCTTTTTGGCGAGTTTCACTTCTAATCATATGACAGTATTTTAAGGTAAAACAACAGGTTTGACAACATAGATAACGGCTAACTTTAGCACTGAGCCAGATTCTAGCTAACCTTTCTTTTTGATGCGATACGATCAGGCAAGGCATGAATTCAATCGGAAATATCGACACACATCTTGGAGACATTTGTTTAAATCTGGCAGTGAAACACACAGGAGGCAATCAAATGTAACGTTGGCTAGGAAATGGTTGAACACTAACTTCAGCTAATGTGTCATCAAATATGGGCGAATGTGCCTCCGGATTTTCATAATCCATAATCTTTTCAGTTGCTGATCAATAGACCACATTCACACAGCAGCCACTTTCCGGAGAAACTCGAATGCTGGAATTACATTTTACTACTGTGACAAATCATAAAGACGACATATGACACGGAAAAGGAAAAAACTTAATTCAGCTACTGTATATGGCTGAAAATCTTTAAGTATGGACCCCAAATCAATTCCATTACTGTGTCAGCATTGTCCAGTGAGCCACCGTGTCCACGATGATGACAGATAGTAATGATGATGGTGATTAATAATTAAGCAATAAAACAGTAAAAGTTAATGTCTCCCTTCGATCTGAGTGCTCAGTACATGAAATCCTACGATGCCCCCGGGCCTCATAAACGCAGGAAGGGCAGTGTTCACGGACAGCAGCGTGGGTGGTGGTGTGGGAGGATACTTTGATTGGACTCACAAGATCAGAGAGGTGGAACCATTACGGGCTGTATTAAGGCCCTCGCTTGTGTAATTCTTACCCTCAGCCCCCGACAGCGTGAAGCATTTCAGAATCTAGTCGTTCATTTCCACTTAAACATATTTTTTTAATCAAACATTTCCTCCACACAAACACTTCAGAAAGTGTTCGACTAATGGAATGAAGAGCAATCCAGATATTATTGCTTGAACTATAAAGTGGACTTTGCCCGGCGCTTCAATCTGAAGTCACAGAATCACTGTTTGAAGGCAAATCAGATATGAAAGCGAGAATCTATTTGCTGCAGGAAGTTCACCCACGTGGAACCAGTGAATCATCTGATCTGTCATGCGAAACATATCCATGAGCAGCAATATCTGAGCTGAATATCAAATGAATTGATTAAACAGACTTGTCAGTAATTATAAATAACTCTGACTAATGGCCCTACATATCAAGGCTGTGCTGGCTGCGTGATACGGAAGGAAATCGGTGAGAGAAAAACGACGACACCGCACTTTAAAAATAGTAATTGTTTTTATTTACAAATAATCAAGAGTCTTAAATACTGAAGGATAACATACAGTTTTAAATGCTACATTAAACATTTGAAATTTAAAGTGTTCAAAGTTGAAAGACAAACCAAAGGCCTCTTACATGTGGCCTATAAAATACAAAAATAAATTGGGAGCCACCCATCGTAAACTCACGCAGATAGTGAGCCTGAGCAATAAACTGAAAACATCATAAAATAAACATCACATGCCCAGAAACGGGTTTATAATAACATGTCCAACACTTCTGTTCGTATTCTTCAGCATTATGGTGATACAGTGTTTTCGACAGTGCTCAGTACATCATCCGGCAACATGAAATGATCAACACACCACAACCTGAGAAGTGATGAACAATTACGAGTACGTTTCAAAAACACATGATTGCATTGAGAATCGCTCACAGATACACATTTTACAAAATAATTTATAAGTGTGTTGCTTTGTCAGACCCCTTTGTGTCCTCGTCTCTCGCCATGGCCGGATTATCGTACATCTCCAGACTCTTCACGCTGCTCCTCCTGATCTTGTCGTCCTCGTCGCGCTTTCTGCAGCACTTGCAGCACTTGCAGCAGCAGCAGCAGCGTTTGCGGCAGAAGCCCATGCCGGAGGTCACCACCGCGTCCCAGGGCGCCATGGAGTGCAGGGGCCGGGGCAAGAAGTCCCAGGTACGCAGGATCCTGGGCAGGAAGCGGGGACAGCGAGCCTGCATCACGTTGACAACGATCACAAAGATGACCAACACAACGACGGGCACGCCAACGCCAACCAGGACCTGCCAGCCCGCTATCGACAGGCCGAACACGGTCAGAGGCAAAACCAAGAAGCACAGGAAGAGGTAGAGGGCGGCGAACCAACGGTATTTGGCCGTATGGTTCCCCAGCCCTCTGGCCAACCTGATGGGCAGTCGCATGAAGGGGATTGGATACCACAGTAAGATACCCATGATGTTGAAGAAGAAATGGCAAAGTGCAATCTGGGGGAAAAAAAAACACAGATGACATTCAGACAACGTTATCACTGTTTGATCCCAGAGAAAATATCAATCAGCAATAATCACCGGACAGCCCTCCCCCGTACCGCTCAGCCCTCCGCACTGAGGAAACACAGTTTTTGTTATCTTACCTGCAGCGAGTTGGCCAGTGTTTCTCCAGGGCTGGCCATAGCGGCAAGTATAGCAGTGGTTGTCGTACCAATATTTGAGCCCAGTGTCAGAGGATAGGCTCTCTCGAGGCTAATAACACCGATACCTGGTGGAAGACAATTCACAGGATGAAAATCATGGCGTGATTAAAGGTCCGAGAAGTCAGAAAGCTGACATTTTTAGTCTCTTTGAAGCTTTGGGATGACGGCTGACCCGACATAGAACCTCAAAGCGGCAACTTCTGTCAAGTTCGGAATGAAACTCAAAACTCAACTTTCTTACAAACTCCAAAAAAAAGAAAACACAGAATTAATAAATTATTATGTCAGTGATGACTTACCAACAAGAGGAGTTATAGCCGAGGTGAAGACGGAGCTGCTCTGAACGATGAAGGTCATCCCTGCTCCCACCACGATCGCAATGTAGCCAGTCACCCAGCCGAAGGGGAAGGGGAAGTCTGCAGTCGAACGGAAAGACGGGAGGTGAGCAACAAACCTGACGAGGGGAGCTCAGAGTGACTGCACACATTACACCCGGAGCAAGCGAGGAGTTCTGATCAAAAGCGGCGATTGTTCCTGAGCTTTCTCTGTCACACAACAGGACTGGTGGACCTGGAGACGAGCCGGAAGCAACAGGGAGGCTGTACCTGTGTTGCTCATCAAGCATCACCAAGGGGGGCAGATGTGCTGACTATCAAACAGGCTGCAGAGAGAGTTTTGACAGGACAGAAGTTCTCTCACCTGTGTTGAGCACCTTCTTGATGACCACAGCCACCTGCCCCTTCAGCATGGAGTTGAGCAGCTTGACGATGAGGATGAGGCAGGTGCAGAGGCAGAGCAGAGACAGAGCCAGGAGGATGAGGCCCACCGCCAGGTCTGACAGAGTCGTGCTGGCGAAGATGTGTTTGCCTGCGACCGACGGTCAAAGAGAAGATTGGCATTTAAGTGTCGGCTTTACGCTCGCATTATGCGACAGCTAAAAATAACCTCGTGTTGATGACTCACTTCAGAGCAAAGCGTCTTTGATAAATGCAGCTGATAAAGCAGCGTTTTGTCTGTAAATTGGAAGCAAACTGAGGTCTGTCCCTCGAGACCAGGTTCTGATCCATTTAATGTAAAAAAAAATTATGTTTTTTTTTTAACTTTTAAAAGCACAGAAGCATTTAGTCAAGGGGGAGAATGAAGTGGTCCATTTGATGGTGCTCAGGAGCTTCAACGTGACATTGTGAATGGACTTATTGAGCAGCTGGTCGGGTCAGCGGAGGGCACGAGCTGAGTCACTGTTAAAGCTCAAAGGTAGTCATTGTCCGGACATCAGAGGGTCTCGGATGAAGGAGGCTGTTGTGCCTCATGTTTCACTGAGCTTCAGTGGATCGGGTAATCCTAAATGCTTTGTAAATGTACTCTTTTTTTTTTTTTCGACCACAAGACATTCACTGAGGAGGCACACTTACATCTCTCCTGGTAGTCGGTCACAGTTATCCAGGTCTGGTTTCCTTCCTCAAAGCAGACGGCAGTAGCAGGGCAGCTCGCCAGCGTGTTGTTCCACAAGGTCTGAGAGGAAAAAAGACCGAAAGGCAAAAAAAAACAAAACAACAACTTTAAAATGTGAATGTGATAATGAAGAATTCCATGCATGATGCTGTGATAATCTTTTAATTATCACATGTAAGATTCCACCTTTTATGAAATAACACACCTTCCAAGTATGAGCTAAACGACAGAATGACTGTGGTCACAATACAAGGACAATATCAGTCATTAAGAGGAAAAGGCAGAGCTAACCACAGCGTTATCATCTGTTTTCACTGTTCAGCGTGCGGCAAACTAATAATTTATGCATGTGATGCAGCGCTTGTTGATTTCTTACCGTGTTTTCCTCTTTCTTGCACCATCTTTTGATCAGGCTCATGTTTCTGGCGGCCGGGTCACCGGTGGCGATGCCAGTGATAACAGATTTGTCCAACTGAAGAGAAACACATGAAGTAAATCACAAAAAAACTTGATGGTTAATTAAGTGTTTAATTGTTTGTTAACAGTGAAAAAACTAAAACTTTTTTATAAACCGTGACTCTACCTCGACGATGGAGTCGGTGAGAGGGTCCGTGATGACGTTGAGCAGGTCGGGGGCGTCCTCGCCAGACTGGATGTTGAAGGAGTCGATCAAGACTTGGGTGAGTTTGTACAGGACGCCTGTGGCGACTTCCAGCGGCAGGAGAATCAGCACAGACAGCCAGTTGAAGAAGTCGTGGACTGTGGCGCCGGCAAATGCCCTGCGAAAGGAAGGAACGTGGTCTTGAACACGTACACTGTAGACTGTAGACGGACTCTGTAGAGTTATGACTCTACTGCGGCATTATTTCAGTCCCGCGTGTGCTTCGTTTGTAGTTTAAAACACTCAAAAATCAAAAATTATCAACAGACTTTGAAAGGATAATAGTTTTGACATGATGTATAAAGACGTATTGTGTCGCAGGGATATCTGTTGAGGTGAGCATGCTAACAAGCTAAACCATATTGTATCTCAAGTGGTGACTGTCCGACAGTAACACCAACACTCCCCCCAGTTCACTGAGCTTCAGATTTAGCTGATACAACTGCTACCTCCACAATTAATCAGCTCACTTGATATTACTAAATATTCCGACTGGAAACAACTCGGACTACAGTGGTTCGTGTATGTCCTGGGACAGGAAGTCGATTAATACCGTGCAGAATCATCAGATCATTAGTACCCATCTACAGAGTGTCAGTGAGCTTGGTGAGCTGAGATCTCTGCACAGAACACAACGGATACGAAAAGAAAACACCCATCACAGCCACAGACTGTTCACCCTGCTGCCGCCTCCCGAAACATACAGAAGTATCCGACTACACAGCACTCCTCAGTTCATCCTCAGCTTTCCACCATAAAAATAAATTCTCTCCAGCTGTATAAAGGGACTACAACCATTTCACCGTCCTGTGCCGTGGAATGACTAATAAAATAACCTTAAACCTCACCTGCGGAACTCGTTTCGGTCTCCTGCCTGCATCATCGCCACAATAGTGTTAGTGACGGACGTCCCGATGTTGGCGCCCATGATGATCGGCACCGCAGACTGAACGTCCAGCACTGAATGAATAAAAGCAGTGAAACTGAGTGTGTGATAAAGCTCGTGAATGAATGCATCCTCGGCGTGCTGCCGTGTGTGTGGACTTACGTCCAGAGGACACCATGCTGACCACAATAGAGGAGGAGGTGCTGGAGCTCTGCACCAGCACCGTGACTAACACCCCGATCACCAGCCCGGCCACAGGGTTACCCAACACAGCATTGTCCTGGAAGATGTCACCGGCAGCTTTGCCTGTACACACACAAAAACAGCCTCAGGTAAGAAAAACAGCACTGCATACACGTTACAAAAGGCCTGTCATCATCAAGTCAGTAGAGTAAATGTGCAGCAGGTTGTTTTTTGTCTTTTTACCTCCCACCAGCTGGAAAGCCGAGCTGAGAACATCCAGCGAGCAGATGAACAGATAGAGGAGTCCGAGCAGAATGGCGAACTTCACAACACCAGTCAGGACTCTCATGATCTTTCCTTTTGTGTCCAGCTCTGCAGGGAAGAAAAACAAGGCGCTGCATCAGAGTCAGGTTCTCCGGAGAAGGTGTCCGCTCTGTGCAGTCAGTGTGAGGAGGGTGAAGGGGGGCCCGGCCGCCTCACCTGACCACTTGACCCCGGTGTCTGCGAGCTCGGGGAGATCCCACGGGTCGTTCTCCTGCTCCTTCTCCTCGCTCTGCTCATTCACCAGGTCCATGGTGGAGTAGGACGGCGGCATTTCCGGGTCTTTATTCATGTTCTTGCCATCTGGCGGAGGGGCAAGGTGAGGAAGGAACGTTAAGGAGAGGTGGCAACAACAACAGCAACACACAGAATGAGGAGGTTCGAGGTAGAGAGGAGACGTACCGAGAGCTGGGGAGGAATCAGACCCCACTTCTGGTCTCGGAGCCATGATGATCTGAAGAGGGAACAGTGACAGGTGAGATCATCACGTGATATATTTATGCATACAATTAAAAAGGAGCAGGTGCAGTAATAAAGCAAAGACTGGAAATAATCTCCATGTGTTAGATTTTCAAAATAAAATGACTCCTTCAATGCAAACAGCCTGTATGATAACAATTATAACGTAAATCAATTCTACACCGAGAATAAACTCTGTATGACCACCGTCACGGTTGATCAGGTAAAAGTAAATCTCCGAATCAAAGTCATGAAAAGTAAAATAAACGGCGTAAAAAAGCGCAGATGAAGAAGAAAAGTCTGTCCGAGACACACATTATCCTCAACGAGTTAATGTGACAGTCGTGTCTCCCGTGTGGCCTCTCTGACAGAGCGGTGATGGCCGTGAACGCACCTGCAGCAGCGGTGAGTAGGAGGCTTCACCTGGATCACCTGTTGCTCGCTCCCCGGCTGACAGCGGCTTTTATAGCGCCGCACCGGCAGCACCCCTCCACCCCTCCTTCTCCTCCCCCACCACCTCCTCCTCCTCCTCCTCCTCCTTCACCCTCACACACACTGACACACACTCACACCGCACACATCTGTGTGCTGCCCTCAGTTCAAAGGTCGCACCTGTGCAGAGTGCAAGTGTCCGCAAGGTTCACCTGCATGTGTGGCACCGTGGAGCTGGTGCAGATTATTTACTGATGGAGGGAAGAAATCAGACACCTGACTCACACCTTCACTGTTTTCTTCTTCTTTTATCGATAACGTGTCGGTTGGAAAATTGGAAAAGTGTCCCACACAGTATGTGTAAAGTTCATATCTGTCTCCAGGCTTTAGTCGGAGCCACAGGTGGAGGACCAGCGTCTAATACAGGGATGGGAACATGAAGCTGCCCCCCAGTGGACACACAGAAGGTCTCTCATCCTGCTCTGTTTTATTCATTTTCTTTCTTTCTTTCTTTCTTTCTTTCTTCTTTTATTAGTGCTCTGCTGCTCTACATAGTCAGATGTCTGTCCTTGTGCTGTGTGCTCACATGTTACATGGAACTCTTGTAAAAGACACTTATATAAAACATTTTATTAAATACTAATAATAATGACGATGATTATGATAACGATGATAATATAAGATACGTCCTCAGTGATGCGTCCCATCTGTAATTATTATCCATATGAGTATCTGTCTATGTCCACACAAGCAATCTCATTCCCTCTCGCCATGTCACACATGCACACACACGTTTACAACTCCTCAGATAGCACACACACACACACACACACACACACACACACACACACACACACACACACACACACTCGTACATACACACTTTTTATTACTTAATAGTGGAGGTTTTATAGCGCCATATAAGACCGTGATATGACTGCAACAACGCAGCTTATTACATCTAAAGTAAATGGTGTGAATAGATGTGAATGATTGACCCAGGATGATGTTACAGTTACTCCCCAAACTGCAATAAAAGAATCACTGCAGGTTTAATCTTGTACTTATGAGAAGGAGTTCAGCAGGTTCATGGAGGAGGATCAAGTTTGAAAAAACAAAAAACAAAAAACAAAACAGGCAAATTAAAATCTTTTGTGACATTAACGACCAGTAAGTGATTTACAGTCAGATTGATCTGATAATGGTTTGATGCGATGTACTTGATATAATTATCCACGTGAGAATTCAGAGGGCCGCTTGATTTTATGGTGATCCTGGGACGTCTTAACAGAAGACACATTCACTCAGGGAGATGATTTAGCCTTCTGAAATTGAAATCCGATGACTTTTGTCTCTGAAAATCAACTCCAAAGGCCCCTCATCACGCATTTAATCTACTTTTCTCACCAAAGACAGTTTCACGTGTGATCCGCTTCACAGATTTTGATCCCTTCAGATGTTCTGAAGTCATTTTTAAGGCTGTTAGCTTTATGTCTGAAAAAGCCTGTCACACTCTGCTTTTATCACCTTAACTCATCCCAGTTCTCTCTATTGAATTCAAATATTTTCCCAGAGTGGTGAGCCGCCTGATATTCCACACTCTACCCGTACTGTATTTGATCAGGCCTCAAAACAACAGGTCATAACCAATAATCATTACACTGCAGCACTTTACAGCGCAGGCAGCTCAGGCAGGATCACGTACACAGCGATCAGCAAAACAACTGCGCTGCTGAAAACACATTTAGCAAAACCGCTCACAAAAACACTGTGTGGACATAATGTAGTGAAATGTTCGGAACATGCAGAAGTTTAAGTGATATTTACATTAATAAATACACTCAAAATGTATTTCTTTTAATTATTCGATCACATGAGAATCTCCAAAGAGTCAAATATTCACAAAATTGAAGCACCCTTTTGAAAGAAATGTTACTTTTTACGCTGTAAAATCTGACTTTAAAATAATCGAGGAAACCTACGACATCAAAATGACCCGGTAAAGAAGACAAATGATAAAAGTAAAAGCAAAAAGTTGTTAAATAGTTTTAGCTAACTTAAATCTAATTTTCTTTACTAGGTATTGTGAGGTAATTTGTTTGATTCCTTGATTTTTTTAAAAGTTGACACAACTTTTACATTTTAGTATTTTGTGAATACAACATCAAATTGAAAGTTGTTTTTCTTGAGAAGCATATTTATGAATTAACCTGCAGAAATCTGAATGTGTATGAGAATGTAAATTCATTCAACATTCAACTCACAATTTGTTGTGATTTGGATTTTTCTAAATTTTGTTATAATTAATGATTACATTTCTCCTCATCTTTTCTTTTCTTTCTTTCTTTCTTTCTTTCTTTCTTTCTTTCTTTCTTTCTTTCTTTCTTTCTTTCTTTCTTTCCTTCTTTCTTTCTTCAGTTTTTCCACACACTCTGACTGTCAGACGAGCAGCACTACATTAAAAAGTGCCTGAACAAAGTGTATATAAATCATTTATAGAAATATATAACTATGTTAAGCACCTATTCTAAGTTTTTTTCATCTTATTTCTACTAATCTGCATCTAAAAGCTAAAATGTATTAAAAGTAAAACATGTTGACAAAAGTATAAATACTTTCATAGCTTTTGCAACCATGCAATTCAAATGATATGATCTTTATTTATAATTTAAACACACACTCTGGGTTTGTTCGGTCACTTGTCTGAAAAACTATTCATTAAATGAATTAAAATGATCCTATTTTGCGAGTCTAAAACTTTGTTTTGCTGTGGCATCAAAATTCTTTTGATATTAATATTGAATCAAAATGTATTGATGTATTTATGCCAGTAAATATTAATACTTAAAATATAAAGATGATAAAAATCAGTTTCAATAATTACATTTGTAATCACTTCTTCAAATATTGCATAAGTGCATCTCAGCAGGAGTAATTAGAAGCTGCTGATTAATTGCAGATAAAAGACATAATCAGCAGGCGCAGCACATGATTGATTATGGCTGAAATAACTGTTTTATCGTGAGTCCTGATAAATAACTCTGAGCGCTCACGCCCAGAGACACTCACGGCGGCTCCTGTGCAGTTACGACCAGCAGAATTACATGTGAAAGGTATTTAACTGGTTCCAACAGCGTATCTTTGTTCTGACCTTTACTTCTTCACTTCGGCACGCGGAAACTCGGCGCGGCACGCAGGAAAGTGCGGGGATGCCTCTGAAAGTGGCTTTATTTTAACGATTCCACCTGGTTATTTATTGACTAGACTCATTAGTGGGAGCAGTGGGAATAAAAATTCAAAAAAACCCTGGGCTGGGAGACCCACACACACGATGGACAGACCAGCTGAGACTCACCTTTAACCTTTGGAATGCTGCTCTCATTGTCTCTCCACCCACACACTGATCTAAACGCTCACCGTGTCTCTGGAATCATGTCGTCCCCTTCAGAGACCGACCTTTATTATTATAGAGAAAACACAATGTGACATGTTTTTTTATTATTTGACCTATATGAACAAGACCCGCTTCACAATCATACCCTCACTGTATTCCCTGTACACTGTATCATCCTATAAGTCATCTTTAACGTTGTCTTATCCTTAAGCGATCTGTTGTGGTAACAGAGTCAATGATTGTCTAGAGGGACACTGAGTTGATGCCATGCTGGCACAGTCCACGCAGGGTCAAACTGTCCGGCCCCTGGTTACAGCCGGGGGCCACCCTGCAGTATTACGCTGTGAGTAGGCTGTGCTGTAATCCATAAAACCATAAAAAATAAAACAACTCTGCTGTGAACTCGTCCGAACTGGTTGATCCTTGGAGGGCGGCGAGCTCGAGGAGCGACAGTATCAAGGTTACGCACACTGCAGACTGTGATGGAGAGTTCGTCCGTCTGCAGGTTCTCTCTCTGTTTTCCCCAAGAAGAAAACACTAATACTGCATTTTTATTTTTCCTGTTGGAAGAAAATATGTGTCAAACTTTCATATCACATCACCCAGCTTGACCTTAAGCGGCACAGAAAGCCCCCACCCTTTTTTTTTTTTTGTTGATGTTGAAGTCATGGGAAAACCCTCACAGCTTACATAAAAGTGTGGTTAATTATTGCTGAGATAAAGCAACACAATCCCTCCTCCGGCTCCTGTGCACTGACAGAGACCTTGTCAGTGTCTTCCAGGCGTAATGTTCCTGTCATGGTGAGCGTGACCCTGCTGCCTCCACATGGCCAAAGTGTCACCTCACAAACTCTAAGTATATTCAATCAATTAACCAAAAGCAGCAGGAATATATAAAGCGTACAATGTTGATGCAGCGCAGGAGAATAATGCCAGAGAAGAGTCTCTCTCTCTCTCTCTCTCTGCCATGCAGCGTATATGTGACATGTACTGGAGTTTATTGTGCACCGAGGCACAAAGGTGGCGCCCGGCCAGGGTCTTCTGACCCTCGTGACACGCGGAACCACTGAAGACACAATCATTAACAATTTAACGACGAGGTATCTCACCTAGTTTTCAGAGCGACAAGATAAGAGGGTAATACTGCAGCTGCAGAACACTGATAATGTACAGAAGAGCTTGTTACTGACAGAAGACTAATGCAACATTATGGAGAAGTTAAAACACGCAGAATATTAATCCAAATTTAAAATGATTTGATATCTGAGGGAGATGAGATGAACGATTTTGTTTGCTTAAAATTCGACTGATTTGCTCGTTGATTGTAATTGAATGTTTGCTGTTATCTTGTTTGTTTTTGGACAAATCTGACGTCATTGTTTGGTGGAGAGTCAAGCTTTCTTTTTTAAATAATGAGTTATGAATAAATAATACATTTTATACTATGAAGTATGAAAATAGACAAAGGGGGTGGGACTAGAAAAATATTAACTTTATCTTCCTGTCTTATTCAAATTATCTATAGAAACTTAGATGTACATGTGTTGTTGATGCTGATCTGGTGTACTTGTTTTGTTTTCTTGCCAATATTTTAGTTTATCATTTTATTTAATTTTGAAATAGACAAAGTTTACAGTACTTGATTTCATTTGAGATTATCTAAGTTTTTAGTTGCTTTTACATTTGAACTCATCCAGAATAGAGGTTTATTATTTTTTCCTCCACTGGAAATCCATTCACCCTCTGACGCTAACACACTGTTTTATATCATCTGAACGTTAAAACGACAGAAGCTTCTCAAGAAAACAAAAACAACTCAACCTGCGATCATGTGATGAGATGTGTTCTCTCTTGTGTTGGACAGGATAAAACACAAATAACTTTACTGACAGAACACCTTTGAATACAGAGTTTCCACAAGAATCCCTTTAGATACAAACTGCTCCCGGTGTGGAGGCAGAAACACAATTCATGGATACTGAACTTTTAAAGCCCAGAGTCGAGTCTGCAGGTCTTTACTTCAGTCTCCAACAACCTCCACAAGAGGCTGGTTTACCTTTTCTTCATGCCTGCATGAAGAAAAGTCAGCTCACTGCTCTGCGTGTTGAAGTATTCTCTTCTCTCATCTGGACGAAACAATCTTCCTTTCATTAAGTTAAATACAGTACTGTATGCGTGACATATAAGTTGTTAAGTCTTAAGCCGCTGTTGCTCTTTGTCCTCCTCCTCCGTCCACTGGATGGAGCTGCTGTGATGCTGTCAGCACTGAGCAGGTTCTCTCCAGCACCAGCAGGTGGGGACAGACGAATGTCGAAAGGTTTGTGTTCGTGTGTGACGACCAGAAGCAGAACCAGAAATTCAAACTCTGAATTCTAATATTTACAGTATTAAGGAGGTAATAATACAAACTCAGAGACATTTATTGTTTCCACAACTGAATAATCAAGCTGTTCTCAGAGGAAAATAAGGTCCCAGAACACTGTTTTAGGCTGGAAAGGTGGCAGGGTCCGCCACATGTAAACAGAGTAAAACTGGCTGACATTGTGTCATCCTTTAAAAGAGAGTTTTTTTTATTTAGTTAAGATCTTTCTCTTCTGATTAAAATCCCATCTCAGAGCTCCTTCAGGTGACACACGAGGAACAGAAGCTTGTGAACGTCGACGTCTCGGAGCTGCTGCACCGTTAACAAAGCGAGACTGAATCCAAGTGTCAAAC
>JARJLU010012503.1:0-43283 GCA_030272975.1 Sparidentex hasta | reverse complement strand
TTGGCAGGTCATGTCAGGTTGTATTGGTTTCTCCGGTCAGTTTACAGCTCGCTCATTGTTGTGATATAAAAAAAATAAAATGTGTTTCCAATAGCGTCCAAGGCACCAGTGGACATGGACCTGGATCCAGAGACGTGGGACAACAAAACTATCACCAGCGGTCTGAAGAATTACCTCAGGTCAGCTCGCCCCACCAGCTGTGTATCTTTAGCTGTCAGAAATCATAATTACCTCCATAATGTCTCACCTCCATGTGTTAGTCACACATTCAGAGCTACCAAAGGAAAGGTGGCTGCATTTAAAAGCCCAATGTCACCGCAGAAATAAATGGTAACGGTTCTTTTTATTCACCAGATGTCTCTCTGAGCCTCTAATGACCTTCAAGCTCCACAAAGATTTTATCATGGCTGTCAGTAAGTTGTGAAAAGTTACTAACCGCTTTAATATAATAGATATTCTACTAACTGCTCCATTTCATTTTATTATTAAACACGAGTGGGAGATTTTAAAGTTAAAGAGCTTGGTCAAATTCAAAACAGACACCGCAGATGAATCCTGTGTTTACTGTATGAATGTTTTGAATCAAAGATGTATATGAGAATGTAAATATAGTCATGTTTGCAAATTTCATTTAGCGTTATGTAAACTGCATCAGCACTAACAGTAGGGATCTGAAATGAGCAAAGATTGAACCAATTAAATGGCTTCCATCTCTGAAAATACACTCGCGCTATATGCATCACGTAGTTCTCATATTATGTCAAACTGAGAAGTTAAATTGGTTTAATCTGCTCTAATATATGTGTTAATCGTTTGCTTATCTCTACACCTCTGGATATAGTGTCAGAAGTCAATAATTGGCAGCTTTGCTGTTTTTTCCATTCAAGTACATGAGCCTCTTGATCATCTTACATCAATTTGCCCTTCCTCAGAGTCCGATGACCAGAACTACAGGGTGTGTGCTGTCCACGCTCTGGTTCACAAGCTGCCAGACAGGAACAAGGAAATGCTGGAGCTACTAATAAAGCACCTCGTCACGTACGTGTTCCAGTAATGAGCCTTGAAAAAAAAGAACAGCTCTATGAGAGGAGATAGAAATTGCTGAGACTGATTAAATGTGTCATCACGACCCGGGAACTCTTTAATGTATTTACAGGTGTCTCTGAAACTGTCAGAGTCTGATAAATAACTACACATGGTTAAGAGTTTCCATTATGGGTGTATCAGCAGAGAACAGCATCTTACGCGTCTCTTCCACGTGCAGAGTTTCCACACAAAGCCAGTCGAACCTGATGACGGTTTCCAACCTGGGTGTCATCTTCGGGCCGACGCTGATGAGGTCACAAGAGGAAACTGTGGCCGCCATGATGAACATCAAGTTCCAGAACATTGTGGTGGAAATTCTCATTGAGAACTTCATTAAGGTAATTTACCATTTGGCTTTGGATGTACAGTATTCTTGTATTTTTACCTTCATTGTTAAGCACGTTTAATTCTTTTTGATTTCTTTTTGTTATCCGTCGTTCCACACAAGCAAAAACAGATTTTTGTCCAAAATGATTTGCAAAAAATATCTTGCCACTTCATGAAGACAATATTTTAGTGTCAATTGTAGTTTTACAAGTAACTTCATATTGCATTATTTATATACTCTATGTTTTGAAATATTTTCTGGAAAGCTCCTCTGATACTTCTGATTAAGCTTCATAGCATTACGTTGGATGCAAGACTCACTTGGAACAAATACACTGATAATATTGTGACTAAAATGGTCAAGAGCATTGCTGTTTCAATGTTCTCCACTGTCTGATCTAAGCTTTAGTTTTGTTACACTTCAAGTCTTTTCAGTTATTTGGCTAAGAACCGAAATAAGAAGAAATTGTAAAAAAATCTGTCACAGATTGCAGTTGTCAGATCTTCTTCAGGGATGTCTTAAGTAGCAAGAACCTTTTTATAGTAGTTTAGATGAGAGATGAACGTAACTACCTGACCTGACAGGCAACTCTACACTCGGTAGTGAGTGTTGTAAAATATTATTTATAACAAACTTCAAAAACACAGTTTGAATACCAGTCTGTGATGGTTAAGAAAGACACAGATTGTGTAATTTGTGCTGAGTGATCATCGCTCCTTTCTCGACCTGCAGATCTTTCACCAGCCTCCGGATCCCAACGTTCCTCTTCCCCAACCCCAGAGTCGGCCCGGCTCTCGCAGGAGTAGAGCCATCTGTCTGTCTACGGGGCCCCGGAAGCCCCGCAGCCTCTACACCCCAAAGCTTTGCCTGGCCGATGCGGAAAGTGAGTACCGAAGCAGTGATTGCCACCACAGGTCGTCACACCACAATGTCCCAAAAAACCCGTTGGTGGCCTTTAATATCAATCAGACACCTGCACATGCTGTTTCACCACATTTCAGTGAGAGTCACCTCATATTGGCTGTTTTTTAAAGCCAGAATAACCCTTTCAAATGAGTGTTATCTGCTTTTTTCAGGCTATTAATAACCATAATTACCTCCTCATTCAGCAGGTTTTAATGAGGGCCTTGTGTGCCTCTTCTCTGGTCCCTGCATAGGTGACACTTTTAGCAGCAGTCCAGGCAGCACCCCCATGGGCAGCATGGAGTCTCTGTCCTCCCACTCCTCTGAGCAGAATACCTCCTCCAAAACAGCTTCCTCTGCGCCAGTCAAGGACAAGTCGCTCCTGGATCTCCGCCGTACGCCGTCACAGCTCTCAAATGGCCCCAGGAGCACCGCATGTATCAGCAGTCCAGAGTCCAGCTCCAGGGAGGATGCGGGGCGTACAGATGGAGAGTCAGAGGATGCTCTCAGCCTGTCCTCAGTCAGCACGGCGCCCTGGCTGTCTCCTGCCCCCAAAAAAGCCCCCCACTGTCGCCTTGACCTCAAGCCAGCACTGCTGCCCCGCTCACCTGCTCCCTCTCTGAAATCACTGCATATATCCGAAGGTAGTATAATCATCAAGTAATCCAGTTAAGGCTTGTCTGTCATCAGATCATTGATTTTGTTTCCCTTGCAGTAATGAAGTGGAAAGAAACCTCATGTAAGTGTCATTTTCATGACAGGATTCATAAGCTGGATGGTGTTATTGTCATGACTTATTCCTCCCGGACTCTCGCTCCTTTCAGAGACATTCAGCACACAGTTGACATAAGCGTTATGTAAACAGCAGCGTTCAAATGTTATTTTCTTGGCTCATTTCCTGAATTAGTTTTTGCAGAGTTTGAGCTGTTTTAGTATCAAACTTTCTCGTGTTGGTGACATTTCGTGGAGACAGGAGTTATTATTTGTTTGTCTCCCTCAAGGCCGCAGGAGCTGCGCTGGATCTGTCCAAAGTCTGTCAACACTGGAGCCCAAAGAGAGTTTAAAGCCTGCTGAGCACCCAGACCTTCCTCCGAAACAAGTGATCCGCCGCAGGATGAACACCTCAGTTACCAACGGCTACCAAAGACCTGGCTCAGTGTAAGGGGTTTCGTTAAAAAGCTAATCGTTTTGCTCATCATAGCCTGCCGTCCTGCTGAAGCCCGGTGTCTCACTGGATTCACTGGGAGGCAGATGAGCCAGATTTAGTCCACCCGTCCAGGTCCAGGTCCAGGTCCAGGTCCAGGCAGAGTCTAGTCAGCTAAAAGAGCCACTAGCTCTGCAGCTAACTGAGATGATTAGCTTACAGCATCTAGCTACTGCCAAAGATAACTCGCAAAAGGAGCAGTTGTGATGATATATTATTATTTTTATTATTATGATTATTATTATTATTATTATTATTATACTGGCTTTATTTTTACAAAATTCACCTTTAACGCCAGTTCTGTTAATTAAATAATAGTCTTACTAACAGGCAAAAATGCTCTGGGAAGATGTAAAGACATTTTTGACAAAAGGGATTCATTGATTATTCAAAACCAACAACTGGCAGATGAATTAATTATGAGCATAACATTTGGTTTTGTCCTCTCTTCCCTGTGCATGTATGTGTGCAGTTGAATGTACCCCCACGGAATAACTACAAGTCAACAACATTTCTTTCCGTCTTCCTGCGTCTCTTTGTCTCTCCCCTCTGAGTCATCAGCCTCGTCTACGTACGAGCAGTGAGCATTGAGAGGTCTCTAAGATCAGATGAGTATGTGCTGGAGATTTATGTCTTTCCCTCTCTGGTGGGAGAGCTGGCTTTAATTACGTTCTGCCTGCTCTGGGGTTGATGTGACCCAGCAGCAGCAACAGTCTGCACTCGTTCTCTCGGGACAAACAGATTGTTTGACTTGTCATGTCTGAGAAGCCAGTCACACGGTCTCTCAAGTAGTTTCCTTGTACAGCACCCACCCAGCTTGCCCTAGGCTCTGCTGTCCCTTTGACTCTGAGGTTGCTGCGTGTGGGGTCAAGTGCAGCCTTGTTATATGGTTTAATTCAATTCTGCTCTGTGCTGAAGCTGAGTCCACCCGGAGGAAGGAAACCTCCTGTATTGTGTTGTTACGCCCCTCACCTCGTTTGAAACAATGAGGAACACTGGCGGGGCCAAGAGAAAGTGGACAGATTTACTTTTGGTTTAGTTGTAACCTATAGTTTATTTTTTGACATCTTTTAGACAATTATATATCAAAACAGATTGTACTTGTATTTTGCTTACTTGAGGATTACATCATTTACCAGACAATTCTGATTTTTGTTTTTTTTATCCTCACACAATCAATTCAAGTGAACGCTTCTGTTTTCATGCTGTTTCAGGGTCGCTGCCAGAGCGCTGCTTTTTGAAAATGCCTCTTCGCCCCAGTCTGTTCCTGTTGGAAGGTGCCGTAAAAACATGACCTCATCTACCACAGGTTTCCCCTGAATCCTACTGATCCCCTCAAAACCTGCCATGACATTGCCTGTTTTCGTTTTCTTTGTAGGGATGCCAAGGCGATGTACTCGTGTGAGGCGGAGCACAGCCACGAGCTCAGCTTCCCCCAGGGGGCGCACTTCTCAAACGGTGAGCGGAAAAGACATAAGGCGAACATTTCATGCTTCAGCAGACAGTTACTTTGCTGCAGAAGTGCTCACAACATCACACATGCCTCCTTGCGTAGGATGATAGGACATTGGATAGTGTACACAGACAATCTGGTGTGTACTGGCAGCACACAGCCACACTTGGCTAATTTCCCTTCGTTTTGTGGAGGCATAAAATAATTTTGCTCCTAGCATGAAACCCCCCAATCCATCGCTAAACAGACCCAGGATATTTTATTGCCTCTTGCCTTTTCCACGAAGAGATGACTTGGCCCTCGACCAGCGCTGACAGGTCACTGTAACCTAGAGATTGACGGCACCAGGGCCTGTTCCCTGTTAACAGAGCCAGCAGAGGCAGCAGCCAAACGCAAAAACGTCAACAAACGCTCCCTACCACTTACCAGCAGGCAGGGCACGTTTATTGCTCCCTACGTTAACAGGGTTTTTCTCTCTGCAGCCTTCATTCAGCATATCTGTGCCAGATGGTTGTAGCTGATCATTTTGAAAGCTGTTCCCCGTAATTTTGATGCATCTTAGCAATGAATCATGTTGTTGTTTTTATGGTTTACACCATATGTAAGGCGAGCCATTACACTTGATCAGTGGTTCTCAAACTGCCCCTTGGAGTGGAAGCGTGGATGAGCAGGGGGAAAAAAAAATAATTCATGTTGGGACAATAAACAAACTTGCTGATAGGGATCGCCCTGACCTTTATTTCTCTGATGCTTGAAAAAGTTTGGCAGGAGGTCTGCACGAGATCAGGAGTCTGTTTCTCTCTCTCTGTCGGTAATTAAAGGATCCTTTCTCTTTCCCCTGTTTTTGTCCTCTAGTCTACCCCTCTGTTGAACCAGGCTGGCTCCAGGCAACGTTCGAAGGAAGAACGGGTTTAATCCCTGAGAATTATGTCGTCTTCCTCTAACAAACTGGTAAACATCCCATCCTTTTCATGGTATCCATGGAAAAAAAATAATAATCATGCACCATGTGGTTGACTGAGTTGTTCCTGACTGACATTTCTGCAGCAGTAACTGCTTGAACAGAGCCAGAAGTACAAAGACTAAAAAAAAAGAGAGTCTGCAGAGATTTTTAGGAAGAAATAATTATAATATTATTGTTAGGTGTACATATATTACCCATCGACTGCACTGATGTTTTTTTTTGTTTTTTTAATCCCAGTATTAGCCAACAAAATCACAAAACAATCGCATCCCATTTAACAAGACTTCTTCTCAGTTTCATAAACATTTTTTGTGAACTGTTAATTGAGAGAAAAAAAAACAAAACAACAACTGTGATTTAAAATAAGGCAACTAGTCTAATCTATTAGGATCTAGTAGAGAAAGCGTAATGGGTTTGCACCTTAACTTTCATGTTTATGGCCTGTGATCATTGTTCATCCACTGAAACTCACTGCTGCAGTGCACTTTCTGGATCGCTACACGGTACTGTACGGTACTTTAAAGCTCATGAGTTCTTCTGAAGTTGCTAATCAAAAAAATAATCACTTCTTGTAAACTGTTTATTACTATAAATTATCGCTTCAGATATATGCTGTATGTAAAGATGTGTTTTTTTATAATGATATGAATGCTATGTTCATGAGGTGGAGCCTCCACCTTCAATACCTGTTGAGGTACTGCAGTCACTGGTGCACTGGTGTACTAGTAATAGACATGTATCAGATTATATTATGTAATAGATGCTTTTTTTTTTAATATTTAATTTTTTGTTACTGTAACAGTAATAAACATTTCAATAGTACAAAGTCAGTAGTTATCTAAAAAGGTTGCTCCAGTAATACATTTTCAGAAAAAACAAAAGATAAAAGAAAGAAACTAATCAACAGCCCGTTCCCGTTCCTCAGTTATTACAAAAATGAGAAATTACTCCAAGGTTAAAACTTTCTCTGCTGTCCCGAAAATGTATTTGGGAAGGTGTTTGGGATGTTGCCAAGACCGCGGTGTTCTTTTTCCATTTACATTTTTAAGAATGCAAGGTGGCCTTGGGATAATACTCCCTTACAGTCGGAGTATGCAGGGGCATATCGCGGAAATGATACTCATATCCTGAATATGTAACATTTCGCATCCTTTTTTTTTTTTTTTTTAAATATGCCGAGCTTGTTTCTTTGCAATCATCTACTGTATCTTGACAGCGCATAAACATGTCTAAAAATAAAACAGTGTGATTTATTACAGCAGTGGTCTGACTTGTTTGTCTTGGAATTGTTTTTACATTTCTGTATGTTGATCCATGATGTGAATTCATTATTTATTTTTTAATTAACTACTAACTTTCTGTTACATGCATCCCATTAGCATCTGTAGCTGTGTGTATTTAGCGAATTTAGATTCAGACTTTTAAAAGTTTAAAGTTATATTATAGGAAAACACATTGTTCATCCCCAGCGAGAGATGTGTGCCTTTTGAGTTATTTCTAATCAACATCAGTTCACAGTAAGCCATTTGTTTTGTTTGTTTTTTCTCAAATATTTTCAAAGATAGTTATCTTCTCCTCCCTGAAGTCGGTGCAGTGAGTCACTCCACAGTCACATTAAAATAATTTAATCACTAGTTTGAGTGGGTGCTGTCAGTTTCGCCTACATTTTTCTTTGATTAAGAATAAAATCCTGGTGAGAAACACCGTTTTCATAGTTTTTGTTTGTGCTTTTTCTCTGTCGCAGCTTCAGTAAAAAATATCAGTATCTGTAGTGGTTCCCAATAGCTTTTATTGAGCTTTGATTGATGCCTCTGAATTAATAATATTCATGGGAGATCTGTACTAAAATACATACGTTAAGGAACATGTTCCACCTCATGAAGTAGAAGAACTTAACACCATTAGATGCAATTTGCCAACGAAATAATGACTACAAAAGCGAAAGGCTGTGAAAAATCCAGAAAATGACATGTCAGGAGTCCAGTCACGGGACGTCTCCGCAGGCATTGTGGTGTCTGTGCTGGAATCGTCACTTGGCGTGGAACAAGAGCGGCCTCACCATGCCGGCCAGGACCTTCGGAAGCTGGGAGGCAATGACCTCTGACATCATCTCTGGAAACTCCACTTTCATG
This sequence comes from Sparidentex hasta, assembly GCA_030272975.1. Lineage (NCBI taxonomy): Eukaryota > Metazoa > Chordata > Actinopteri > Spariformes > Sparidae > Sparidentex > Sparidentex hasta. The sequence continues at coordinate 35,213 of JARJLU010012503.1, read as the reverse complement.
GCGTCTGCCTGGATGAAGGTGGTCAGACAGAACAGGTTGACCTTCTTCACTATCTGCGAGAGAGGAGACATTCATGTTTGTCTTGGATCTCATTAAATTCACACCCAGATTTAAGACATGAATTCACACTGCGCTGACCTCATGCATGGCGTCCATCAGTTTGGTGAGGTGGTAGAACCGCTGCGAGCTCGCCACCAAGCCCTTCTCCCTGCCGTGGACAGCCTTGGTCAGCTCCCGGATGTAGTTTTGTCTCATCTCTTCAAATGCTCCCTGACTTTTGAGTCCTTCAAGAGGCACTGAAAGAAGACAGGGAAAAATTTTTTTTTAAAACAATCATTTCTCCATTTAAGGTAATTGTAGAAACATAGCAGACTCCATGGAAACAAACTCCCAGGAAGAGCGTTATGCTTAGGAGCCAATATGACAAAGTGACCGAACCAAGTAATAACAATGTCATCTGACGCAGAGGCCAAAGAAAGACTTTTTCCCATAAGAAGCAGCTGTAAAATGGTGGGTCATCTGTCACACAACCCCCGCGAAATGACTCACGTTGTCATCAGAAATTTGATCAATGCACTCTGATAAACATTGTAAAGTTAAGAAGAGCCACACGACTGACCCACTTCTTCTGTAGATATTAAAGACTAATTCTAATCCAATGAAGACACGACTCTCAGTTTCAGGTAAAAGTAGACTAAAGAAAAAAAAACCTAAAATATTACCTCTGTCAACAGAGCCTCCTGAAGCCCTCTGAACCCTACACACTGCACCTTTAAATGTAGTAAAACATGAAGGAAATGTAACAGGAGTTCCAGTCAACAATGGTGGCTCAAGAAGAAACATGCTGCTATTAAAAAATAATAATTTCAAGTCAAGTGTAAAACCAGGACTTGATAGCAGCCGCTACATAAATCTTTTTCAAGGTCCAGTCACCCCGTACAACACTCCCTTTATTGTGCGGCTCTTCAGTAAATGGTCATCAAAGCTTCACGTCTCTGTTTGCAACACTGTATACTGTACCCCGTGCAGTAAATGCAAAAACAAAAAAGGTCAACGTAAGGTAAAAGTTGAGTCTCGGGTCCGATTTCAGAAAGTCGGCTGTCTCTCACCTGTGTTGAGGAGTATTATGGCCTTCATGCAGAGAAACTCCTCGCGGGTTACTTGAAGGTTTGCGAACTCCTGGGGGATGAACTGGATCGCCAGGCACAGGTCATAAATTGGAGATCTCCTCATTTGCTCCCTGACAGACACGAACAAAAAAAAACAGGATAAAACAGTTAATGTGTCTGAACATGACTTTTTTTTCCATCCAAATCATTGCTTTGTGAAAGTGTCAGTGTAACTGCTGTGTTACTTACTGACTCAGGACCAGATCGGGTGCAAAATATAAATATTCACTGTTGACGTTCTGAAAGGAGCGCCACCCAAGTGCGAACACCATCAGGTTCATCCACGAGTACTGGATGAGGGTCATCTGGTCAGTGATGTGAAGACTGCGAAACCCTTGAAGAAAAATAAAATCCAACGATAGAGAACATTTAATTTGTCAGCCTCTTGCTCCTTGGCGTTTTTTGTTTTTGTTTTTGTTTTACAGTGGATGCAACTTGTATGCTAACCCGTGTGCACTGATATACCATCACACCTATAAACCCCTTATTTTAACATTTCTTGTGACAATCAAATGTTTTTTTTTATGACTTGGAGTAACTTCTCTCATATCCAGTATTAATGACCTTTTCTCTCAGTCAGTGTTTTTTAAGGCTGCGACCTTCAGCGAGGCCTGACAGTGGGTCCCCATGGCAACAACCGTGGTGACCCTGAGCTGCAGAGAGCCGTTACCTGGCAGAGACTTGGACCACTTGACGATCCACAGCAGCTGTTTCTCGCACAGCCTGTTGAGACTGGTGAGCAGGAGATGGGCAACCTCTGGCTGGCTGTTGTCAAAACCCGAGTACACGACCTCCGGTTCAATGTTTTCCAGGATATTGATGATCTGCTGGGAGAACTGCACCTCACGGATGCCTGGTATGCAAGACATGGAGTTCAAGGCCTGATTGTCGCTGGACATGGCCAAGTGAGACTGGAACATCAGGGACGGGGCCATACCCAAGGCTTTCAGTGCCCCGAAACGCTTCAGCTTCCTGCCTGCAACATGAATTCAAGGCCGGGTTAGATTTGATGACAAGGAGCACAACTTGTGCTCATAACACACACACACACAGTGTCAGTGTCTCTCACACTGTGTGTTAGAATTGCTCAAACCTGCATTTGAAAAAGGAGTTAAATATCTCTGCTTACAAAAGACTCCAGTTATATTGACTTTGTTCTACTGATCTTGGCACTTTTAACACTCGTTGAAGCTAATCATGACTTCACAATGTGACTCGGAGAAATTGATTTATTTCTACCGCAGCCCCCTACAAAAAGAAAACCCAACCAAATTGTACCTCCGAGCATCATTCCGGCTTGATAGCACTTTCGGAGACGACACGCAGGGCAATTTTTCCTTCGGATTTTGTCCACAATGCAGTCATTACGCCCAGCGCAGAGATAACTATGGTGGCCTGTTGGGTGAAAAGGGTGACAGACAATGCACACAATTTTGACAGCGCTTGATTTTGAAACACGTAAGAAGGAGGAGAGGGCACATAATGAGGAGAAACATGATGAGGGGCTCTTGACTACTAACAAGGTTTCTCCGAGACACTAAGGCAGCGCTCTGAGGAGGCGTCTAAAGAAGGAAAATTAGATAGAGGCAAGGCTGTGAGGACAGAGTGACACGGCCACAGTGAGACATAGTGGCTCTTACATATCGCGCATTACAAGATAACAAGAAAAAAACGTCCAAGATGAAGGAACACGGTGAACACTGGTCAATGTGATACTGTTGCTAATGACCTTTAACAACTACCATAGAAGGTCAGTTGAATTTAACGAGGCAGCTCCCCCTTTACAGCCGGTAACCCCTCATTTAATCTCTCATCTTTAAGTTGTGATGTTCTGAACAATACCCACTAGTATACATAAATACATTTTTTTTAAAAATGGTGTAGCACAGTAGGGATTTTTCTCAAGTATTATATGTGTGTACAGTGGATTAAAGAAAGAAAAGTGAACATACACCGACAGATCACAGGCAACAGAGAAAAGACACAGTGACCCAGGATAAATTTAAGTTGGGGGAATTAAACTAAAGAGGGCCTGAAGGCCTGAAAGAGGCAGTCAAACTGTCTGTTATAACCGATGGCTCAGGTTTTTCCCTTTCGCAACAGCCCCAATACAATGTTTATTTGACTTGGACAATATTTGACAAGTAATAAATCAAATTAAAAACAAGAACTTGTACTTGATTGGGTGAATAAGCACCAGACAGCTCCTGAAGCAGACGGAGGCTCTCAACTAACCTTCGACTGCTCTTTTAAAAAAGACTTTACAGCTCCCGCAGGTTAAGACTCCGTAGTGGCAACCGGATGCCTCGTCACCACAGATCATGCACATTCTTTGAGGTGGCACACTGGATAAAGAAAAAAAAACACACACTGATTGAACTAAATGCATTGGGTTTTTTTTTTAATCTGACAGGAACATTGGGTCTTAAAGCTAAAAATTGTTATTCTAAAACTTAATTCCACATCTCATAAAGGTGAAAAGGAAATATTAAGAGGTAAAACATGTGAGTTTAATTATGTTGTGAGGAGAGGCAAGAGCTGATTATTGCTTTAATAAAACTCTGACATGAGTGATTGGCTTTTAAAGCTTTTTTCAATATGCTCCTTTCTGTGTTTGCCAGTGAAGGACCCTGATTTTATGTAATGATGTACGAGTGAAGAAATGGTAAATGGTTTTGCAGGTGTTATTTTATGGAGCTTTCTGATAATCTGATAATAATCTGAAACTGACGAAAACCAAAACCAGAGCAAACGGTGTCTGGTTTTCGCTGAAAAAACAAACTGAGTCATTATCTGACAGTTTGTTTGTTCCACTTCCTCAGACTCAGAAACATCCTGAGTGACTCAGACTGTTAGTTGTTCAAACACCTATCTTTAATTACTATCTGATCATGCGTGTGTGGGTGGATGTCTGCTCTAAACACAGCTGCTGTCTACTTTCCATCTTTAAACTCCAACTGTCACACACAGAAGCACAGATTTACACTATGATTAAGCTTTGTATTTTCATATCAACAGTGACTTCAAGCTGAATGTTGTGGTGGTTAAATGTTACCCGAGGAATGCAGAGAAGGGTGATGGGTTCCTCTGAGACAGGGGCTGGCTCTGGATCCCGTCATAGCCGCTCTGTGTGAACGGCTCCTCCGTCAGCCGTGCGGACTGGACCCAGTACTGCGGCTCGGCTGGAGACGTCTGCATCTGCCAGCGGGGAACCTCGCTCTTGTACATGGTCAGCTGCGGGGCCGTGTGCCTGTTTGCGTCAAAGCTGATGACAGCCTTCCCGGACAAACCGCACCTGGAGTCTGTCCTCACCTGGCCCAACGCCGGCAGCTGCTCTGGTTGGTTCAGGTCGATCAGAAAGTTTGGAGATCCCTCCAGCCCCGGCCGAGGGCCGAGAGCGGCCGGCGTGAAGCCCGTCGGCTCGCTGTCGCTCAGCCCCAGCTGCTGCTTCCTGTTGTTGGTCTGACAGCAGGTGTCAAGAGCAGGTATCTCCGGTGACGGATCAAAGCTGGGACAGGGTGTTTCCATAATCACAGCAGGCTCCTTCTCATCTTTGATGAACTTACACGCTCCGGGTGTCGAGGAGAGGTTTAAACTTGCGCCTGGTAAACTTTCGGATGGGGCCACATTCGTCCCCTGGACGCTTACAAAATCTTCCCAAGGCACACTGTCGCACTTCAGATATTCACTGCGTGCGTAAAAGTGTTTGGCAACAAGTGAACCGTCGAGTATGTCACAGTCTCTGAAAACTGCGCCGTCGCCGCTTGAATTCAGACCGTGGATCAGTGTGCCAGCGTTTCCAAAATTACGCACGGCGGAGGACGTGCAGGTAAGAGACGGCGAGTTGCTGGATAATTTATTATTAACGTACCCAGCGTCGATCAAGTCGCCCACTCTTGTATCGGTAGAATCGGCGATCGAAGTACTGATGGCGCTCATCCTCTCGTTTATTTCGCTTTCCATCTTCTGAACCGCGACGCGCACAGCAGAGAGTGGAGTGCGCCCCGGGGGATGGACGCGCTGTGAGAAGTTGTAGCTCAGAGACTCTCCTGTGGTGCTGGTGGTCCTCCTCCTCGTCGAGGGAGGCTGTGACTTCTCCTGTCTTTCACACGAGAGTCAATTCCATCAAATGTAACAGCTGCTCAGAGGAACGTACTTAATAATAATAATGATGTGGCATTAAAAGCATATTGCATATTGAAGTTAATTTGAGCCTTTCACTATGTTTCCTTGCTCGGGTGGCCCTGTCATGTTTCTAAGATGAAGAGTTTTTATTTTTCTTTGTCACAGATTTCCAAAAGCTTTCCTCATGAGTTGAAAAGCCAAGCCTCCAGAGGACGACAAACGTGTGGAGAAACACTTCCCTCACAGCACACATATAGCTAATGGGCCAGCCAATGAGAAGACTGGACGATGGATCACTTCAATTTCAAGGGTCATTAGTCTCCTCCCTGCTGCTCACGAGTCAGGTAGTTACAACATGGTGACATTTTTTTGTATTTATTTATTTTTGGCCGAACAGGAAAAGATTGGAAAGGAGGTGTTCATGGGCGATGAGACAATAAACACTACAAGCCTGCCATTAAGTTCATAGTTACACGAGCTGTGCACTGTAAATACATTTAGGTTGTTTAGAATAAAAACATCTAAGTTAAACTGCTGCTGTGAATATTTTAGTCAGCGTAATTTATTTTAAATAGTTTGTTTGAAATCTTCTTTAGTGTTTTCTTTTTAGTGAGATGCAATTGAAAGTGACCTGAACTTGAAAATACATCTGCAGTTAATTTAAGATATGAAGTTGAATCAACGACTGTTTAGTGACACTGACAGTCATTATAATTCAATTTGATTTCCTTCCATGTAAAAACTTTGAAGAGTCAATTTTTCGTTTCACACAAGAAACAGCAGCAGCCGCCCCGGACCCGAAGTGATAAAGTTTGATAAAGAAAGGACTGAATGTAATACTAACTTTTAACTCGGATAGCGTGTCAGTTTGGCTGCAAGTTTTCATAACATAGAGGGATATCAGGACAGTTTTACCTCTCAAACAATGTATGCTGGGAAGTCTGACATTATACTAATCACGTAGCCTACGTGTACATTACAACTCATCATTTAAAGTCAAAAGACTGAAGTTGTCTGAAAACAAAAAGCTATAAACTTTAAATTTAACCGACTTGAAACATACAAAAGATAATTTAATTCCATTCATGATTATTTTACAGTGTGCAAGTAAGTTAAATTATTATGTAAAGATGAAGGTGTCAAAATAAAAGTCTTCATGTTTCTCAAATCTTTGCACGTTTGCATTTATTTTTACTTCAACTCAGACTTAATGTTTTTTCTTTGTATTGTATGAATGCACATGAACTGCATTTGATCAAGTCGAGAGTATTAACCTTGGTATTGTCTGGATGGCAGTGCTCTATATTTCCTAAGGAGTTTATTACAGCATCCTAATCTCCTTTCATGTTCAGTTATCCTTATTAGATAACAGAGAGGTTTTACTATTCAAGATAATCAGCTGAGCGAGGATGTTGTTGATGCGTGTAGTTGTGATGCACACACAGGCCTTGGCCCTCTTTTTCTCCTGCGTCATCTGCTTGATATCAGAGGGGATTCTCGAGCCGTGGCCTACATAGTTCTTGGATAAGTGTTTTTCTCTCATATCTTCATGATGTGTTCTTTGAATGTTGTAATAGCGCGGCTTTGAGACAAAGTTGTAATCTGTTAATGCGATGTTCATGTTTCACAGCAACCAAAAGCTTTCAATTCTTGTGCAATCGACGATAAAGTCCTCACAACGGCTCCGTTCAGGGTTCCTGAAAGCTCAAAACTCGCCCGACCTGACTTTAGATGGTGCTGAGCTGTGTCTACATGTCAGGTCAGACTACTCTCAGACATTTGTCTTGCTTCACAGCATGCGTGGAGGGGCACAACAGCATCTGCTGTGACCATTTAAAAAACCCATAAACCCGCCGAAGTCCATGAGGTGAAGATAATCTTTTAATTATGTCCATTAAACATTATGCTTAAGTGATCAACATTTTTATTACACACAACATAAAACAAGTTAATGGTCTTGTATGAACATTTTTTAAAACTGGAGTCCTGCTGGACGATTCCAAGGTTACAGGAAAAATAATAATAATTATCTCACAATTTGAGATTAACAGACAGCTCTGAGCTCTGAGCCATTACCAACAAGCATCATTTATCTTTGTATTACATCCGACTTCTAAACCTGCCACTTCAAATATATGCAGTTCTTTTACAAATTTATCTTAAACTGTTTTTACTCCAGATCAAAAAAAAAATCATCTATAATCCAAAGTCTGAAAATCATATGTTAGCAGTCTGTGGTGCATATTACCATACATGTGCACATGCAGGGACAGGGACAAAAAGTATCTGTATAAGTATAAGTATTCTACTCCTGAAGTGATACATCTACACTAAGGGAAAAAATGAAGGATGTTAACAATATTATTATATTTAAAATACAGAATATAAATCTCTCAGTTTTGGTCTAAAAACGTGTTAAGACAGTGCACCCCTGAATGACTCAGAGAGTGAAGCAAGTCCAGTTAATGCATCTCTAATATCTACATTAGTTAAGAAAGTACAGCCAGTTAACTCTTCTGCTCTTCTCTCTGGTGAATGTTCATCACTTCTCCCAGTTGCCTGATGAGCTTTGCCAGCGTCTCCATGTCCCGGCTCCCCCTCTCCAGCAGCTCGTAGCGCAGACTGGAGATGTCCTGTTTGATCTCTTTCAGTTCGCCTGTGGGACAGTAAAGGAAACAGCATCAAATGAGATGTTTTCGTATTTACGTGATCCAGACATGAAAAAGCACTGTATCCAGAGGACCTGCTGAACTCACCTTCATTCACTTCATCGTTGTCTTTGTCTCTCTGCGCTTTCAAGATGTATCTTTTGATGAGGCGATTCATTATCTTCTGTGATAAAGAATTAGAGGGTTAGAGTCTTGAACTGATCAGTTAATTGTTTTTTTGTTTTTTTCTTTTAAATCACGGGTGTACAGAAAAAAGAGAAAGAAGAGCAGCTGTCTAATTAACTCAGTGAGCTTGTTTGATTATATGTATGGTTTGATTGACACTGATGCTTCGGACCAGGTTTGAGTTAATGCTTTTAGCTTTGCAGCTACATTAGAAGATTTGGACTTAAAAAAAAGAGTGTAAATAATGTCTTTTCAAATCAGTTTGGGGTCTGCATGTGTCTTTGAATTATGCCAGTCAAGGCTTTTTTTAATTTTTTAAAACAAGTCCCAATCTATTTTCAGGTTTCAGAAATGTTTTGTGGACAATGAAACTAGATATGAGGAACTTCAGTCCCATTTTGTCACTATCACTGCATTATTTATGGTCACAAGTCTATGAGTATAAAACCAAAAACAGCTTTGTTATCAACAGGTTAATCAGCACTGAAAGCTGCTTTACTTGGTGTCGGGTTGGACCGAGTGATTCTTCCACGCTCAGGTCCTCCTGTTGCCTCAACTAAGATTGAAGACAAGAAAAAAGAGATGAAGCAACATTAACACTTATCTTAAAACATTCTTGTAAGGAACACACTTACACCTGCAACTCCTAAATGTGACACAAGAGGGCTCTGTAGGCCAGTTAGAATATAGGTCAACCTTGCTTTTTACATTCAAGAGAATGAATTTGGTAATTTCCTTCCCTTGAAATATCATTTTTTGTCAGCAGCTGCTCCCTCACCTTGTTAAGCTCCATCTCATCATTTGGATTTCCCTTGCCTTTGCCTTGAGGTACATCCCAAAGAAATTGCCTCATCCCCACCAAGAAGGAAATGACAGATGTGGGGTTGGGTACGAGGTTGAAGGGCACTGGCAGTGTGCCGCCGTACTCAAAGTACGACAGCCACAGTTTAGCTCTGGCAAACTTCCACTCAACGTCAGAATCATCCTGCACCGACAGGAAATGAAACAGGTGAATATTCATAGATTTAATCAAATTAGTCAGCTTCCAAATTATGTTAAATTAAAAAAACAGGACCTCATAGCTAATTGGTCATTATCCTCCTATACACAGCACAAACAGGAAGAGTAATGTAGCAGTGTAGATGCTGAAGACGCACCTCAATTTCCTGGAAGGAGCTGTTGAACATGGCGATGAGCATATTCAGCAGGACAATCACCATGATGATGTTGTAAACCCCGTAGAGAACATAGCCAATATTCTCGATGAACTTGTGGTTGATGTTGATGACCACTGATTTCACTTCCGACAAGCCAAAGATGGCCCAAAATAGCGTTTTGAAACTCTCTTCGAGCCTGGAGGAGCAGAGAGATGGGAATTGAACAAGCGTAGAGCAACCGATGTCTTGCTTGAATATTTAACCATCTTCCAGTCCGTGTTAATGCAACAGTTGACAGATGTTTTACACTCACGTTGTAAAGGCATCGTTGTACTTGGCTCCGAGGTAGTACGAGTACAGATTGAACATCCCCACCATGAAAGCCACAAAAACTGTGATGAAAATCACCATGAACTTAAAGATGTCTTTCACTGTTCTTCCCAGAGAGATCTGCAGAGGGCCAAAGCTCTCGTTGGCTGGCAGAATGTATGCAATGCGAGAGAAACTCAGCACCACCGCGATCGCATAGAGGCCTTCAGAAATAAGCTGCGGGTCTGACGGCATCCAGTTGACTCGAGCTGAAAGGAAACCAATACGTTTGCAGTCAGAAAACTTTCACTCAGTTTATATCAGCATCTGTGTATACAACTGCTACAGCTAATTCAGCTGAGTGGTCATTCTAATAATGAATTACCCAGAAAATAAAGTTCAGTAGGTAAAGTCAAAAGCAGCTTTACACCAGTGGTCCCCAGCCTTTGTCCTTGAGGGATCCCTTTCTATCACTGACGGCTTCTGATTAAGTTACATGTTTAATGGTCAGTTCATATTATCTTCATTGTGTAACAATAACAGTCGAGAACAACTGATAAACTGCACAGTTACACCACATAATTAATGCAGTAAGTCCAGGAGGTTTGTGTCGAACAAGCGATTTGGAATTTGAATTTTGAGCAGATTTTGGAGACATTTTTTTATGAAGTTCACCGAAATCCTGACATAAAGGCCAATTTCGTATTTAAAAAGCAAATGTTTGTTCACACTGCTGAAACCAGAGAAGACCTCATGACCTCCCGTGAAGCCTTGGCAACCCTTAATGCATACATACATACATACATATATATGTATGTATATACTTACCCAGCTGGAAATACTGTATCTCAACGGGCAACGTCATGTTGGACAGGTCAGTATAGTGCTTGTCGACGTAACACTGGGCAGTGTATGCATGCCAGAAAGCCATTAATCTGGCAATGAAAGAGGTCATAAAAATGGACAAAATACTAAAATCAAGAAGGTTCCAGGGTTCAGAGATGTATTCCCGGATGTCCTGCGACCAGATATCTTTACATTCTTCCCAGATCTTCCCTGTAGGAAAACAAATCAGAAATGTTTTTATCAGTCACACTGTTTCTCTCACAAAATGTCACACGAAATAATTGCTGATATACTTGTATAACATGTATAAACATGATAAATAAGGCTTGCATTGATAGTCTTATCACATAGGATTTGGTAATGTCTGGCTCGCCTGTAGAGCTAAGTGACAGTGTCACCTTGACTTTTCCGTCTTTGGGAAGTCATTACAAGTCTGATTTATTATGGTACATGTGCTGAGAATACATAATTATCTATGCGGGCCATTTCCTAGCATGATAGATGTTCGGGGATTTGTAACTCCTCTGTGACTTGCAATATCCTTGACCCTGCATCCGCCTGCATAAATGATGTAACTGTGAAAATTGTGGGACCTTGACTTGTACTGTGAGAAGAAGACGGGAGTGTCAGAAAGATGGGAGAGGAATACATTCACATAAGTAAAAGATATACCAACATTATAGAAAAAGAAGAAAGATTTGATGGCTAGTTCAGGTGTGTGTGAGAATTTTGAAGACTACTGGGGCTTGTGTGTTTAAACTCATGACCTATGACCCAGGATATGATGAGGATCTCCATCCAGGTGAAGGAGGTGGTTTTCATACGAAACAGCTGCGAGGGGTGGTCGTGGACGGTCATGTTGGGCAGCAGCGACGTTCCCCCAAACCGGTCTGCTGCATTCAGGACCAGCAGGCAAAGAAATATCATGAAGGAAGCTGCGTGGGCCACAAACTTCAGGAAAGGTCCACACACAAGTTTTCCTAACTGAAACAAGCCAGGGAATAGAAAAAAAGAGTACAGTTAAACATTGGTGCTGAATGATATCCAAAAAAAAAAAAAAAAAAAATCATATTGCGATTTTGTAGAGAAACAACAAATAAATATAAAAATAATAAGGATTTTTGCAGGGGTCTGCACTAAACAAGTATATTTCCTTAGGGTCTTTTGAATAGAATTTGTATTCTGGAGCATCTCTGCAGTACCACAATGTTTTATGTGTTTATGTTTTACTTGTATCATAAAACTGCTGCCCGTGCATTTTGGATACTCTACTTGGCCGTATAGTGACATTTAAAGCTGCATTAATCTAGTTTGAACACTTTGGAAGAACTCCACAGCAAGCTGACAAACCCACAGCCATGACATATTATTGCCTTATAAAGTTTTTGTATTTTATGTTCAAGCAAATATTGTCCTGTTTAAACATCCAGCACCAGGCACGGTGCAACACAGGAGTCAGGGTGAATGTCACAACTCTTTTGTGACTCACCTTACTCGATGGTGCTATCCAGTACATGAAGGCCAGGAAAGGCAGCCCAACAGCTACACCGAGGACAAGCAGGATTTTCACTGCTGTGGTCTGCTGACGTAGTCCATACAAGTTCTCGTACCAGATGGAGAGGAGCTGCTGTTGGCAGTTCGGATGTGCCACGAACTGAGAGAGGGAGCGGAAGTGTGGGAGGAATTATTTGTGGGAACCCAAGGTTGAGTATGAACATCAGATCTAATCCTGGAAAATAAAGTGTTCCTCTCACTTGCTTACCTTTTTAACTTCATATTTTATTGCAAGTTTCAACCTGATAAGGTTTTGTCTGCCGAAGGTTTCAGAGCTTTGGCATGATTCAGTGTCTCCATTTAAGATGGCCTTCACCTCCTCTGTGTTTCGGCACAAATCCAGAAGTCCCACCACGAAGTCTTTACACTGCATGGACAGTTTCTGGTAATCATTCTGTAACATACAAAGGCAACATTGTTCTCATTCTTTTATGAATCACTCATAACACAATCTGTATAAATCCGGTCATAACTGCACAAAGTCATCTTTTACTCAACAACGGCTGTTGTCCCGGAAATCTTAGTGAATGAAAACCACTTAACTTGAAGGTCCAGTGTGCCGGATTTAGAGGTTTTTGAGAGCAGGAATATAAAAGCGTATCGGCAGGAATGGAATATAACGTTGTGTTTGAGTAAAGAACAACCTAAAACTAAGACGCATGTTTTTGTTACATCAGAATCAGCCTGTTTGCAGAGGGAGCAGACGTACCAAAGGACGGCTCCAGATGCTGCTAAATCCCTCACACTGGACCTCTAAAAACTGTACCTTGAACTCCTTCTCAGTGTTGGCCAGAACTGCGAGCTCGTTGCCCAGCTCCAGAGCCGCCGTCACAGGATCCTCATTGGAAAGTGAGAGATAAGCTGGACTGGCCAGACCTTTATACGCATGGATACGGGATTGTGAGTGACTAAATGAGTCGTGCTTTTGCTGCTCGCTGCAGGTCCTGCACTGGCAGAAGTAGTCGTGGGGTCGCTCTATACGGGCCCCCTTCGTAAGAAGTATGTGCACTATTTCATACTCGTGGCACTGGGAGGCCAGGATGATGGGGGTGATGTCGTGAGAGAAACGTGTGCCATCCTCATCGTAGGCAAAGAAGTCATCGTGTGTCTCGGCCTGACTGGGACTGTTGGTCAGCCTCTGACCGTCCGCGAAGGCCTCATGGCTCAGTATGGCCTCCACTATACGGATGTACCCTTTACTGATGGCTAACAGCAAAGCATCTCCTATTCTGGCGAGGTCTTTCTTCCGTAGCAGGAGTTTTGTCACGTCCAAATGCTCATTGGCGACTGCCAGCTGCAATGCATTCTGGCCCATGTAGTTCACACAGTTGACATTAAGGTCCGGCAGCTCACGTAGCATCCGCCGCACTTCGGCAATGTTGCCGTATTCTGCAGCATCTAAGAAAAGTTCCTCTGTCATGGAGAGGCAGGAGGAGGACTGAGCCTGAGACAGGTATCCGGCTCCCCGTAAGGCTTGTCTCCGGGGTTTGGCCATGGCTGGCCGCAGCATCATGGCTCTTCTGTCATTGCTGCACCTAAACACAGATTAATACATTTCAGAACATATGACACTATATGGCTGATGCCTTATGTTTGTAAATTTAAATTTAGTAGGAATTACTGTTAGTTTCTTTCTGCGCAGACAGTCTTTTCAGTGGTCAGCTTGTTTAGGTAAATGAACATTAGCTCCATCTATATTTCCAACAAATCTCTAGGAATGAGACAACAAGAAGACCTAAGTAGTGAATGACCAACAGGGTGCAGTGGACAGCTGGTCTCCGCTGATTTATAACTCTCACTACATGTGTGACACCACCCACAGCGCCATCATCTGCTCTCCTTCATTTCATAGCCTGGTGCTGTCCATCCTCTCAGTCTCTGTCAGTTGGAAGATTTTAATTTGTATTTCTGGAATATTATAAAACATTGTCATCAGGTGTTTGACAGTAAGTCTAGTGGTAAACTTTTATTTAAGTATGATGTTAGGATCCTTCTATGACTGTACGAACATATGACAGAGACTGTTTTAAATCCAAATTATGCTTCGGGTCAATGTCAAACAAATAAATCCACTTTCTGTCCAGTAATTATATTAGAATAACGTGGTTATCTCAGGAGCTAATTACTTCGGCACAGACGATGATAGATGGTGACAACGTCCCTTCATTCAATCATAATTAGCGTTAATAAGATTTTACTCGACTGAGCAACCTGGTGAGTGCAGGCTGCGGACAGAATATGTTTTAATACCGAGGGAATTCATCCAACTATCCATCTTTGACATCAAGTCTCTCTCAGCTGAGACAGGATAAAATTAAAACTATGTCATCAGCCAGAAGGTGCGAAAAGAAAAGAACTGACATGATCACAACATGACATTTTTATCACAAGTTCTTTGGGTTTAAAAGTGGAATAGGTGTCTGCTCTGTGTGGATTTACCTGCCTGGCTGTTTGTGTCCTGCTGCCTCTTCTTCATCAGGACAGGCAGCTGTTGGCATGATGGATTACAACACTAGCACTTCCTGCACTACTTTAATGATGTACTGTGTGACAGATAAGCTTCTTCTGCCGTTGACGTCATCAGGTGATGTGTATGTGCGAGTGTGTGTGTGTGTGTGTGTGTGTGTGTGTGTGTGTGTGTGTGTGTGTGTGTGTGTGTGTGTGTGTGTGTGTGCATGTGATGTTAACATTTCTAGTTACTAAAAAGAAGAGATCTGTGTCACATCTCAAAGAGGTACACATCCTTTATGAGGCTACATGACAAGGGGCAAGTACAATACTGCAGGATGAGATCACAGAGTAATAGCCTCTCACAGTGGCTCCTCTCCTACATCATGTGGGCCTGAAGCTGTTTTTTTTCTTTCCTCAGAAGCCTCACCAAGCATGTCATCTTCAGCATGCAACATATATGACCAACAGCAATATAAAAAGTCAGGATGATCCACTCACCTCTCAGAACACTGGTGTCCCAGACGACCTCACTTTTCACATCAAGTGTCGACCCAAAACTGCGTCCAGAGGCGGCCACCTGCACCTCGTACAGCCTGTGATCCCGCACATGTCAGCCGGCTGCCCACCTGTGAGTGTGGCTCTCACCCTGCGTCCCACCTTGGGTCTGGATGCTGACGGTACGTGCTGCCTCTCCACGCCCAGTGGGCGGTTTTGTATCTGCTTTAAAGGTATCTTGTATATTATATGATGTTTGTTGTATCATCCTGTGTATATCTAAATTTGACTTCCTTAAGTTTTCATAGCTATGATCTATAAGCCCCCCATTAAAAAAAAAAAGAAGAAGAAAAAAAGACACACGAGTATGTCACTCTAATAGAGGATTGCATTGACCTACCTGGTTGTGTCATAAACTGAGGCACAAAGGCTAAGGGATTATTTTCTTAGGAACTATTTGTAATTGTCAGTGTGCAGGCTGCATGCAGCACCGCCACTAATGCTCTATATGATGTCTGACACACTGAGAATAGATTGGATGCAGTGGCATAAACAATCTGTAAAAAGCAGATTTTCCTAAATCCTCTTAACTCAAGGTGCCATCAAATGTAACACGTAATAACGACACGCGTGCCTTCATATTTCACAGGGCATCGATCATGAGCTGATAGAGCCTAAGCTATGCAAAAACAATCCTCCCCAAGATAATCAGACAATTATGTGCTTGCATCCCGTTTAAAGGTGTATTTGCTTTTTTAAATAAAAAAAAACATTTATATGATTGCTTTTATATGATTATTCTTGCTGTTTTATGTTCGTATGTTTATGTCATTTTGAGCATTTGAAATATGGATTCTCTTACTGATCAACAAAGTTGTATCTTGTTTAATTTAGCCATATCTTATCTTATAAATCTGTATTTTTCTTTATATGCCGATTTATATGTAAGAGCGCAGAAACAGACATGCACTAATTTAATGTCAGTCAACGTAACTTTAAACCAGCTTTGGTGATTATATTTAACCGTAAACTTAAAACTATATGACACATTTAATTGAATGTACATTATTCCTACTACGTCCCTTTTAACTAACCCTTCTATTTCTGTTTGATTGTGTTGCTGCTGTTGTAGTTTTCAGCTCCTTGTTTCCATCTATACTCTGTTGTTTATCATTATTACGACACTTCCAGGTGTACCTGAAGGCCGCTTGCATGTGTCCCGCGCCCTCTGCTGGACGTGTCGGGTACGACCACCACAAGTCCCCGTTGTCAAGGAACTGCGTCCTCGGTTGCTAACGCGGAGGGACCGTACACACAAGACAGACTCGGGTGAAAGAGCGAGGAAAGTGACAGCTCAGCTCGGTTTTTCCTCACTTTCACTAAACGACCGAGGAGCCCGTCATTCTCAAAGGAGAAGTCGCCGCGATGTGGACTCGAGTATTTCCTTTGCAACTTCTTCTTCTTCTTCGCCCTGAAAATGGTTGACTGAGTTTTGAACGTTAGCTAAACAGGACCTGACGAGCCAAGTTAGCGGCTAACGTTAGCAGCTCTGCTAACCTGCATGTCTGCCCGGTGTCAGCGAGGAAGCAGCTGCCTCGGATGATGCAAGTTCCTCAAGACACCTTCTTCTACCATTCGTATCCTGTCAACGTTTAGTTGTCTGTGTCTGTAGGGTTATTATAGAAATGCTTAAGAGCATGTAGAGGAGCTGCTCATGCCACTATTGACACTGTGTATCACTATTGGCAGGACTTGTGCCCCATAAAAACAACTTAAATCAAATTATTTACTCAAGTCAAAGTATGGATGGGCGATATATTGATATTGTATCATGAGAATAGGTCATATTTTCCAATTGCCTTTACCCATTTGGCTATGCATATCTACATAATAAGATAGATTTATTGTCATTTTGTAAACAAGTCTTCCAGTCCTGATATTTGAGATTTATTGATAGCAGACACTTATTTATAATTTGCCAGATGATGTATTTATTAATGACTTAACTGTTGTTATATATTGTGAAAGTGCCAATTGTCAGCCCTGCAATATTGTCACAATATCCCCATCAAGACATTGTGTCATACAAGTCTAAGGTTACAGTGCGGTGACATGTATCTGTACATTCCCATAAAGCTGCTTTCCTTAGTTGCTCATTCGCAGAAATTCAAGGTTGGGAGCTGATGGAGGCCTCGAAAATGAGAGACAACTTTTGGTCGAAGAGCAGAAGCTATGCAGAGCCCGCGCTCGCAAGTTTTCCGTGGAAACCAACCGACGCAGGAAGTATGTTTTACTGTCTAATAATTCTGCGTTAATGTTTTGGTTTTTAGCACTGATTAGATGTGTCCTCTCAGTTCAGTATGCCGCTTAAACCTGCCAGTTCTTTGTAAACTCAAAGCAGCATCTTCCATTTTTTTTTCCCCTGGAAGCTTACTGGTGTACAGTGTGCACCTCCCAGACAGACGGCTTATGGTTCTGTCCTCGGCTTAGCACCTTTGAGGCATTCATGGTGCTGAAAGGATTTTAGAGTCCTTGAAATAGATCTGTAGCCCCGTAAGGTAACTGTGGGTCAGAGCCATGACTGAGGCTTCACTTGTCTGACTACTAAAGATGGAAAGTTCAGATCAGAATAGGCAACGGATATTAATATCCTTCTAAATGTATCTTTCCATAGTTATAAGCAGAGGCTATAAGTGTGTGTTTTTAAACTAGCTTGAATATCAGAGACAGATTTTGGATTTACAGAGGCAGCTGATCATTATGTTTGTGCTTTTAAAGGAAGCTTAAATTAAAGGAGGTGGATTAGATATTCCTTTAACAATATATGAAATATAACTTGTTTTAGCTTGACCTTTGAAATACATGTCACATACATGTATTCAATATTAAATGCAGTAGATAATTGTATACATCTGATGCTGGTAACCATAAAACTGTCTGAGTAAATTATTGCTGTTGTACTTTTTTAGATATATTTCATAATAGTATCAGAAAAGCAGAAATGCAAGATTTTCCTTTCACGCAAGTGTAAAAAATACAGAATAATTAGGTGTTATAAGGACTAGTGCTGCAACATTTAGTTGAATAATCTATTAGGATAATCAATTATTGCTCCAGTCATTTTTAAAGCAAACATTTTAGGCTTTTCCACTCTTTTTGTCATTTATGATAGCAAATGAAGAGTCTGTGGGTTTTGGACTGATGGTTTGACAGAAGAAGCAAGATACTTTTTTCATAGTCTGAACAACAAATCCATTGAACATGAAAATATTTGGTAGATTAACTGATTATGAAAATAACTTGGCCTAATTTAACACTTCCTCATGTTGCATGATCATGCTTGTCATAAAGTCTCAAATTTAATTCCATACTAAAACGGTGGAGTTCCAATCTTTACAGCTCCAAAAGATGCACGAGATTAAATATATTAAGTAATAAATTTGAGATGATAAAGATTTTGTTTATTTTAAGTAGTACAGCGTGTGTTAACTAAATGCGTATTGTAGTTTTTGTTCTAGCACTCAACACTGTTTAAAGATGTACTCTGCTTGTGTTGACATTGATTACAATTCCATTTTAACCTATCAATAAAACATTCAAGCTGACCTTGATTGACCCGGCCGATGTTATCTTTGGCTTCCTCTGTGAAGCGCTCTGGTAGCTTTTAATTTATTAATGAATATGCTGAAAACATATCTTGTGGAATGGACTCAGGTTTCTTTACCTAAAACGTTGTCAGTCTGCATTTAATCAGTTAAAATGTCCCTCAGGTTCATGCTCTGCTCTTCCTCAGGGCTCTGGAGGCAAGACAGAAGCAGCGGGATGTGCAGGAGCAGCGGCTGCGGCAGAATATCCTGCAACAACGCAGACAGCGCGTACAGGATGCAACTGAGCGCTTCCAAAGAGCCCATCTACCTCCTTCTCAGAGATACAGACAATGTCAGTGATGTATCTTACATAATGCTCCTAAGCGCATGAAATAAAACACTACAAACTTGACGCACGTAACCTTGTTTATATGTCACGTATGTTGTTTCAGCTTTTAGGAGAAATAACCAAAATATCGAAGACGCACTCAATCAAATTCAAAGCACGCTCAGTTCACACAGCGGGCAGTCCTCGTTCTTGTCCAGCAACTCCAGCGTTAACAGGTAAAAAGTTTGGTTAATGATTATATCTCATGTGTCCTACATGCTAATGATAGCCCAGTCACTTCTGATGAGACAAAAAACCCTTGTATTTATACTCAAATGTTGGTACTATTTTTGTTTTTTTAGAAATGTATGTATTTCTCATAGCCTTTAATCTTGTGAATGGCTGGATAAGTCATACATTGTATTTATGTTTCTTCTATAGAAGCTGCACTCCCTCTCCCAAGCCTCCCACAGTTTCTAAATCCTCCCACCGCCAAGCACTCTCTGCTGTGGAGGCCTACACTAAACTGCTTCAGGAGCAGAGCATGACTTGCTTCAGGAACAGTCAACAAACTGAAAAGGCACAAGAAAAGCAACAGGATCACAGTCCACAGGTGAGTGGGTTATTGCACTCGAATGTCCAGGATACAAAATGTGTTACAGAAAGATTTTCTCCCTTTATTACTTATACTTATTTTTAATGTATTGGTATTATGTGACCTGATCTCCCCTCTTTATTGTACAGGGGTGATTCATGTTGTAGGATGCTGTTTTGTTTCTCACACAAATACAAACACTGCATTAATACTGGTAGGTCAGCAGAGTGGCCACTTTGCTATGACCTGCTCAAAAACCAAACTGCACTTCAGTCTGTATTATTGATAATTTTAAGTACTTGCGTATACTTGGAAGATACCTTTTGACTGAAGTTTGGAAACTGGACAGACGTTGTTGAGGATGAGATCAGAGTGCACTTGAAGCTCATTGAAGAGAAGAAACACTCCCTGTACAAAGAAGTGGCTGAAATTAAATTTTATGCTTAGACTTTGTGGGATTCAATATTAGGCAACTTGTTCAGCCAGCCATATCAGTCTATGAGCAGCATGTAGACACTGTCAGAAGTTTCACTTTCACTCTAACCAACAAATCAGAAATTGATCTGTTTTTTAACAAAATTCATGTTTAATTGCCTATTTTGAAAAGTTAATTGAAAAGGTTTCAATATGTTATCTGGTTCTGTTTGTGTATGTATAGTTGGCTCACACAACCTGCACTAACTAACTTTATGGACCACTTGGGGGCAGCAGACACATCGTCACCCATTGCATGTCTTTCAGTCATGGAGCAACATCATCATTAGTTTTGACTCTTGTTTGGAGGAAATATTTGGCTCTTTAACCGCTAAATGTTGCACTTTGTTCAACAGCTAGTCTCTGTCTGATGCTTTCTGAGAGAACTGAGGGTTCTCTCATCCGCAGCATGTTTACACTAACAAGTGTCAGTAAACAGAGCCTTGATGGTTGTGTCTGAAACTGTTTCAACTCTGATCTCTGAAAGTTGTGTACGGGGTTGTGGAATGGTGACGGTAGACCTGCACAAGAAAGTTTTAATTCTGTCTGAGATCAGTCAGCTCTGTGCGTGTGTGTGTGTGTATATATGTGTACGTGTCTGTATGTGTTTGTCTGTGTTTTTTGTTGTCTGTAACGTCCCTTTTGCTAATGTTGGGGTTACTTTAAGAAAAGTCAAAATATTTCAAGTTGAAAAACCAACATTTAAGGTGTCTTTTCTGCTGTTAAACACAGTTTAGGGTCTTTTTGACTTGAGGGCAACAGGAGGGTTAAGATTAAAACTGAGGTTCAAAAATTTATATTTCTTACGTGTGAGGAAAAGTATGTTGGTAGAATGACTTAAACACTGAACATAATTGCATATCTAGCTTACACTATGTCACATTTTCATCAGGATATCAGGCAGTTCAAATACCTGTTTGTCCATCTCATCCTACACAAATGAACCCCTAGAGGGCAGTGGTGTGACATTAGCTGTTTCCTGCACCAGGAAGGCCCATCCTGGCTGCCACAAACTTCAGCACCCTCTGGTGAAATTGGTGCGTGTACTGTTTAATATGTAAATGTTATTTTTTAGTTTATTTTGGAACAGAAATCTTGATTTGCCTTTGAATAATTTTTGCCTCAGGGCAGAGAGAACGCAGAGTGTAAGCGTTTAATGTGGGATTTGAATTAGTATGCTTGAATGAGAGAAAGGTGAAATATCAATTTTCCATTTTTTTGGTGTGTTGCTTTCATGTCCCTGTCATACCTGGCCTGTGCATATTACACACATACTGATCCAGTGCCATACCATCAGCTAAGAAGAGGATATTCACAACACACTTTCTTCACAGATTCACTGTCAACTTGCAGGGTGTCGCTTTAGTTTGCAGTGAAGCTGTTCTCTCGTCTCTGCCGAGCTATCTCAGCTTTGTTAACAAACTCTTGTATAAATTGCACCTTTGAGACAGACAGCTAGTTCAAAATGACCCAAAAAAGTAAAGTGGGATCTCATGGCCACCAAGCCGACCAGAGTCTGAGCCCTGCTGTTGACCGGGGTGGTTTGACAGGTCTGTCTACATAGGTTGGCCCTTTTGCAGCAGCAGTTTCTTTTCGCCTGGACAACAGGCCGGCAAATATATAAATGCAAACAAATTGATGGGATGTAGTTAATATGGGATAGATAGATATAGTGATAGAGTTCTTCCCACCTTTGAGAAATTATCTATGATAAGTTAACATGCAGAAATATTTTGCTTTGTGAGATTCAAGTGATAGGGAGGGAATAAAACATTTGATATGTAAAATGTAATCTTACCCTTGAAAGTTGATTTTAAGAGAGATCACTGCTGTATTCTATATATTATTATCATATTATCAGTTTTTACTCATCCCTTTCGTTCTCCCATTTTTCAGGACAGCCAGCTGTCTGACTGCTGTCATTCTGAAAGCCTTTCCAGTAAGGACAGTTTGGAGAATGAGGACTCCTACCACAGTACAAAACATCACCAGTATTCCTTTTCATCGTTCCTCCTTGATTCAGAGAAGCCCCATCCAGACCTGAGAAAGCAAAACGATTTGTGTCCAACATCAGACATAACTTCCTTCTCAACGATGATGCTCCTCGGTGATAACTTACCCCAGTCAAGAAAACTGCATGAAACTAAGGTGAAAACACAAGAGGACTCTGAAGTGCAGAACAGTAAGATCCACGCTACTGAGGCTTCTTGGGGGTTTGCGTCTGTTGAGCAAACGCCTAAAACTGAGGCCCAGCCTGCTCTGCACAACTGCAACTTACTCACACTTTGTGAAATTCTAAGTACGGACCCAGATCACTTTGAGGTGAACTCCTCACAGCACAGCCCCAACAACAACATTGTCGTTACAAGTGGAACTGCGTCCAGCAGCACAGCTCTTCAGTCTTCGTGTCCTAAGCAAGAGACTCTCTTGGATCTCAGGCAGCAGAGGGTCAGTGATGACAGACAATTAAAACATCCATCAGCTACAGAGATCCTTTTGCCTGCCAAAAATGGCAATAGCAAAGACATTTTGTTAAGGGCTCCCCCAAAGCCAAATATTTTCTTGAACGATAGCGCGACAGATAATGCCTCAAAAGAAGGACCTCTTCAGCAAACAGGAAAAGAAATCCACTATCTGTCGTCCCAGAAAGACCCTAGTCTTTCCATAAACAACCTCAATAAAGTTTCAAACTCTGAGCCCAAATCTGACACAGCATTACTGCAGCACACATGCTTGTCTAACATTCAGTCAGACACTCGTAAGTGCCTTAAACATCCTGAGGAGGAAGTACAAAAATTACCTGTTTCAGTGGGGACACCTCATTCAGTATGTGAAGTCAGATTCATTAAAGGAATCCTTAAAAAGCAACCCAAATACATGTCAGGAGATACCACATGTGTGTATGGCTCAGGACATCTGATTTTTGCAAAACAAGTAGCTTTAGCGATCAGAGATAGTGTTGAATTGACCAGGGCAAAAACTAAGGATGTGGAGGGCAAAGACTCGGTCAAAAAGAAGCTGCGTTGGTTTGACGAGGTACAAGAGGACAAAAAACAGGGCATAATGAAAAAGATGAAAAGCAAGTCCAATCTTAATCAGTCAAGTAACAACTCAGACGACCACCAGCTAAGTCTCACTACAGTCTCAGGGGCTTCCAAGTCTGGACCCAGCGTGACCTCTCCAGCCTCCACTGGTTATCACTTTACAAAGCAAGCGTGGGCAGATGTTGTGGTTCAAGTCAGCTTGGCCCAGGAAAGAACAGATGAGGTCAAGGTGCCGTGGAGCAGCGTCGCCACTGGTGGCCCCGAGGTCCCTCGGAGAGAGCGCTCTGCCAGAGCTGTGGCGGGTCCTGTTTCCTCACGGACTAGAAAGGGCACTGTCATACGACCTCAATCTGCCACCGAGGTGAGTCAGATTGCCAAAACCCAAGGGAAGATCATGGTGCCCCGCCCACCTCCTAGGATGGAATATGTGGAGGAAAAGACACCATACGTCACTAAGACTCCATATGGCGTGGATCATGCAAGTAACAACTGTAAACAAGCTGTGGCTGTAGAGCAGGCCCGGCACAAGGAGAACTCCGAGGGCTTTTTCTCACCTTACACACATCATGTAATGAGAACAGATAGCACTGTTATGTACACACCACTTCCACCCTCATATACCTGCCCCGTCTCGGAGGGTAACATAAAGGGCACGCCCAGCTCAAGTCATCAGGAAACTCAGGGCAGCAGTAGAAGAAGAGGGACGATGTACAATGAAAAAGGCCTCCGTTTGCATTGCACTCCCACAGATGAGGAGATCTCACAGCTCTGGAGCGGTGTCCGCACTGCTTTAGCCACCAAGGATGGTAATGTATATTTTGGCTGACTGCCTCTCACACAGCTGTGGCTTGCTTTGTGTGTGCAGAGCTTATTTGTTCCTAATCATTAGCTATCAAACAATACATTTCAAGTTAACAATCTGAGTACCAGCTACAGTGCCCTATTCTGATCCCTTTTAATGCTTTATCCTTTTTACAGTCCCAGTGACCCTTTGAATCTGGCCTTTTATCTGTAGCCGTCCTCACGTATAATCGCATTGAAGGGAAAATGCAGTGAATGAGCTGCATGATGCTTGTGTGACTGCCAATTTGCAATCCACTGCCAACTTCTAAGATTCCCAAGAGATCCTTTTTCACTGGAAGGCTGATTTTCATAATTTGCATCAATACTCCATGTTTTTCTCTGGTGTTTACTGTTTACGTCTGCTTATGTATTACTCATTTATTGAAAGTGATTCATATAATAACTGACTGCTCTGTTTACATCATCTTTTGTTTTTATACTGAATAGTCAGTGAAGTCTTGATTTCCTGAGAATCCAGTAATACCTGGAAAAGAGGACCTAGTTGACTCTGAAAACTTTCTGCCTCACACTGTTGTTTGTTGTCTGCCTGGCCTCGTCTTTCCCATGCTGTCATCATCGGTTCAAAGCAGTCACAGGAGCGCATTTATTCTTTCTTACCCCTTTTACGGGTGAGATCAAACCTTGGATCTAAACCACATTTTCCACTGCGACAATGAATACTACTAGGAATGTACCTTTGATGTAATTACTTCATTAGAGCTTTTACATACATTCGCACACTACGGTTTGAAATAGCGAAGCTGAACAGATCCGTCTTGAGCTGCACAATGTAGACAAAATGGCCTACAGCATTTTGCTTACAATGTCACCTTCTGCGAGAAACGAAAAGCCCTAACAAAAAGGAGAAATACACCAACAATTAGAGCACAATGTTATAAATTGGTGTCTTTTCCTTCATATTTCATTTCAGGCCACAAACTTATTATGCTGTTTTCTCTGCATTCAAGTCTGCTTTCTCGATCTCACAGTCTGTCTTTAAATGTGTTTTTTTTCTGCTCCATTTATTCTCTAACACTTTGGAAAAATCTTTAGAGGACCACAGGGGCCTGGGCTCACCACATCCCAGCTGACCTTATCATTTGTTGAATGTTGTTATGTTTTTATGTTAATTTAACAATTTAATTAAATGCATCTTCTTTCAGCGAAAACCAAGCTGAGAAGACAGGCCCTGGAGAGTGGGCGGGTTGTGAGGAAGTCCTGCGTGGAGCAGAGCAGACAGCCTCCTGGCTCAGGGAACAGAAGGCTTCCTCAGACCTCTCAGGTACATGCATGCAGATGCCCTGTGGGGAGGAAGAGTGAGAATAATTACTAAAGATCAGTAAATGGGTGTGTGTTTGAACTTGTTGAATCAGTTTTGTAGTCCCTTTCATGCTGTCCTTAGCGTTGGTAAAACTGACTAGACAACACGATTTATGCCTGTCAAGACAAGACTTACTGGAAGGACCTGAGCTGTCAGTGTTTTACAAAAAAATAAACGTTGATGCATGATGTTTTTGTTTACAACTTGCTCTACCAGTTACCATGCTTATTATGCCAATCACCTGTGATTCTCTGAGTAGCGCAGGTTACATAAATTTCATTTAAGGTTAATCCAAGTCGTCTTAACGCGTGTTTATTTTGTCCTGTGCAGCCAACAAAACAGACCACAGAGCCAGTCAGCCAGTTTTCCGGCACTTACGACATGGCCTTTCCAGATGAAGGTATTGTGTTCAATGTGTCTGTCTTTAATGGAGAGTGGAAAATAACTTTCAATTTCTATAAACAGCAGTATTACTAAAATATCTGTCTTCTGTCAAGTTCTGCATTTCATGAGATTTCTCCCCAGAGTGTGTAATGTTTTATATATAACCAAAAAGAATCTGAAGTATCCAAAAGCTTATATAAGTAATGTGGGAGTAATTATTCTAAGCTAGGACGATTCTCAATCATTTGTGCAGTACAGCAGACATCAGAATTTTAGAAAGACAGCAGCACAGCTGTATTTTACTCATAAAAATCCATAAAAACAACAAATGTAAAGTAGAAACAGGTGAGAATGCATGCCTTTGATGTGAAATGCGCCTCTGCTCTCAGGTTTGGAAAGTGCGGCCCGGTTACACCTGGCTGAAGAACATGCTGAAGGCCGACTGGAAGAAAGGGGTATTGTGGCTTCCATGGAAACGGCCCAAACACAGAGGCCTGGAACGGTGCAGCAGCGGAGCCAACAGCAGGGACTCACCACCATTTCATTGGAAGAGCAGAAAATCCTCCTCTCTCTGGACCGACTCAACCACCAGCTGTTCTGTGAGGACTTTGTAAACACTGCAGAAACATTTAACTAGATCCTGCATATCACAGAAAAGTACTAATACGTTGTCATTTCAGTGCAGTACAACCTCTCCTACCTGTTACTCTTTGTAGGTGTAAGGGAGCATGTGGGGGCCAGTACAGGCACGCGGGGCCTCGTACTTATTGATGGACCCTCTGTAAGTATGAATTTCTAAGAGAGAAAACATCATTGATCGCGTACTGTTCCACATCTTATATTACGTACCTTCTTCTCCTTTTTTTTTCAGACAAGGGAAGCCAAAGTCGGAAACCATCACAAGCACCGTGCATCCTCAGCTAACAACCGCTCTCGATATCAGAAGAAATTCTGACTCACAGCATGTGTGGTCTTCTCTCCCATCAGTGCATTATCCCTATCTGTACTATATTACAGAGCACTTTATCACCCTGTAAACTGGGTCGAACCTCCTGTAAAACTAAATATGCCCATAAAAGTAACTTTAAGATTTAGGAGCTCAGTAGCAGTGGACTGTAGAGGTCGTTAGACATATCAGCAAAATTATTATGATGAAATAATTTTGATGTAAGTAAGTAGATTTATTTTTTATTTTTTTGCTATGTGCTCAGACAAAATGTTGTCTCAGAAAACACTTGTTGCTTTTGTCGACCCGCTTACTGTTAAGCAGTCATATTTTAAGTGCCTATGAAAATTACACTGATTTGTTTTTGTTGTACAGTTGAAAAAAAGGTCCTTCTTATTAATTGACACATGACCAGAACTGACTGGAAGTTATGCACTGTAGATCTGTGTTGGCTTCATTTTGAAGCAGTCGTACTCGAACTGTCTTACTGCTTTGACACCATATGGCTGGAACTGAATAAAGCTTGTTGTCAACGCACTGATAAATGGACTGGGTGCAGTGTGTTTGGCAGTGTTGCTATTACCTCAGTGATGCGTAGAACAGTCAATAAACGGACTAAGGACCGGAAATGGTTTATTGTGAGAAGTGTCGCAACGTTGAAGGTGTGTTTGTCTTTCTTTGAAGGCTGCAGAAAGGACGATTAAGTCTTGTGCAGTTGACTCAACCTACTGGCTCAACGAGGTGAGCTTCTGCCAGAGGGTTTCCAGCCATCTGTTGCAACCGCTTCTTCCCTAAACTTGCTTACGGTCAGAGTTCTTTAAAATGCACCTAAATTAGAATAACACCTGTACGTTAAAGCCTATATTTATTTGATGTCAGGTGTCTAAATAATAGATAAAAAGCTTATTAATGAAATGTTTCTCTCTGCCTCAGTGAAAAAGCTGCAGGGATTATTGATGTGAGTTCAGTTGCCCCTCCTTCACCAGCATGTCTGGTTTTGCCCCTCAGCCAGCCTGTCGGGACTTGCTCCGAGAGGAGGAGGAAGCTCAAACTCATTTCAAGAGTCAGGCTCCCATCAGTGATGAAACTTCTTCTTTTTTTTTGTTGTTGTTAAACTGCACGTTTCTGGTTCTATCCATGTATACATTCTTCTTCGGAGCTGTTAACAATGAAGCGACTGCGGTTGTCTCGCTGCCATGTAGAGTCACGCACCCTCTCCTTGTTATCTTACACCATAACTGAGAACAAAGAGAGATGCTCAGAAAAAAGAAATATGCTCAGCGTTTAGTGCATGATGATGCCTGAAGCAGCAGAAGCCCTTTGACGAGTTTTGTGCGAAGAGATTCTCTAGTAAAAAGAACAAAAGATGTCGAATGTGGTTATTTGAGGAGGGACATTGATGTCACCTCGAAGCCAATGGGCATAAAGTCATAAGAGAGGAAAAACACTGGCACTTTATTAGGATGGGGCAATGTTAATTAAGGTGTTCCTAAATAAATCAAAAAAGGAGACTAGAAGCAAAAAAAAAACCCACCAAATAACCAGGCTTAAAGGCTGCCTTTCTTTTCATTCATTGCATTTCAGAACAATATAAAAGTAAATAAAAATAAAAAAATAAACATCCTGTCCATTAATTACACTCCCTTCACTTGTATTAGTGAATAAATTATTCCGAGCGCACATGAACAGATATATAAAATAGTAAAATCATGCACAGTAAAGTTCATCTGTGCGATCTGCACAGCGTTGACCAAACTTTGGCGTCGAACACTCTGCTGCAGGTTGTTTAGTTTCTGAAATCTGTTCCCTTTGGCCTAGTACTGTTAATGTTCAGAGTCATTATACAATACAATGGTGAGCTTAATGACATTTAAGCCTTAACCAGCACAACACCCAGAAACTCAACAAGAAAGGGCAAGAGTGCTGAGAGTAAGGGAAGACGTTTTCCACCGCTGCAAGTCCGAGCTTGTGCCCTGGTCCGTTGTGAAGCTCAATCTCACAAGTATTTTGTCATGTTTTGTTACAGTCCATTTAACATGCCGTGAGCCAGCGTCTCGTCTGCTGGCTCGGTTTCTGTAACACTGAAACACTAGTCGGATGCTTGGAAAAAAAAAGATGCGACTTTGTGGACGGAAGGTTGCAACTGTGTTCAACAACACTGCACATGAAGACAATATTGAAATTAATCTTACCTTTTTGTTTTCAACTTTACTCTCTTTGAAAACAAATGACACACTGCAGACTTGCAAAAATATAGATTATACAAAGAAATAACATACTTATAAGGGATGACTGGATATCAAATTTATTTATAAAACATGTTCATAAATCTGATAAAAACCCTCAAAACTAAGAGAATAACTTTTTTCCAGTGATGGAATGTAACCAAGTACATTTATTCACATGCAGCTTTTTTTTTTTTTTTTAGATTTTTAGATACCTCAATATTTCCATTTTCTGCTACGCGACTATTTAATGAATTTGGTTATGAGTTGTTTTGCAGATTACATGCAGCATCAGAGACAACGTAATGCACAATGTTAATTTTTAAATTAATGTATTTTATTGACAATGGGATGTAAATACTTGATTACATTTAATATAGGATACTTTCAGACTTTTACTCAAGTCAAGTCTGGTGTGCGTGTGTGTGTATATGTGTGTGTGAGGGATACCAAGTTTGCCTGTTTACTATGATGTGCACCCACAGACTGCCTGTACCCACCACAGGCTGCAGGGGGCACTCCAGCTCCCATCTGCCCAGCTGTCTGTAGCAACACCGTGCGTCATCATATCCGATAATAACACCCGAGCGAAGCGTTTCAAACAGGGAGGACTGGATATAGCCGCCCTGTGTTCCGTGACCTCGGATTGATTCTGTGAAATGGAGCCCAGGAAATCGTCTCTGCTGGTATAACGCACCATCGAACCGAACCCCGGCGAGACTCGAGGTCCCTTCAGCAGGAAGGAGAGATGTTGACTAAAAAGTGGCCCAACTCAGCCAAGTGGGTGGTCCCCTCAGGGCTGCCGGGACACTGCAGTCCATCTCTTTAATGTGTCTGAGTGCGTTACAATGATGTGAAAATGACCACTTTCACCCAGACAATGGAGATCTCTTGACTGGCAGCATGTGTGCACAGAATGTGCCATTCATAAATCAGAATGTGTGGGCTTGCAGCACATTCATTAAGTTCTGCACAGACATTCAAATGTTCTCAGATAACTGTGGTGTGAACTATAATCATTAAATGCCCCCTTGATGACAGAGAAGACAGATATAGGAGCATAATTGTGGACCAAAAAGGCCCCTGGATGAAAAGGCTAACAGGAAGTTATTACATTGGACCTGTTGGGTATCTTTATTTTGCTTAATTATAAAGTTTTGAAATTAGATGAAATTAAAGAAAACTGAATTTATAAAAAGCTAGACTCGGTGACGTGCATCTGGTTAGAAACATGAGCATGTGTGTGAGAGAGTGGCAGGGGGAAGCGCTTTAATCTGCTCGTGGGGGCTTTACAGTGTCTGCGGGTATTTAATGGGGCTTCATAATCATTCATTCAGTGGATGTATGGGAAAAAGAGTTGAAACAGAGCCTCTGTATCCAAAGAGAGTGGATCTTGACAAAATGATTTCTCAATGGAAGAGGGGCCTCATTAGCATAACAATTGTGGGAACTGCATGGATCTACTTTTCATGAGCACTGTAAAAAAAAAAAAAAGAGGCATAGTACCATTTTGAGGCAACACGCTGGTGAGGGAGTGTGGTTTTAAATCACTGTTTAGTATGCTGCATCATCATCCAGCCTAAAGACAATGTGCCAAATAAATAAACACATTCAAAGTAGCGTAGAAATGCAGTAAATTGTGTACGATTTTAAAAAAAGCATTCCCTAGAAACACTTCACTTTTACATGTATTTGTTTTTGCATAATTCTGTTTTAATTTAATTCCATGTGCATTTGTTTTTAAATGTAGCTGAACAACGTGTGAAACTTGCATCTCCACTGTATTTACTTAACACTCTGGCACTTCCGCATTTTGGGTTGCAAATGAGCCACAGTTCATTGGTTTTTTTTGTTGTTTGTTTTTTTCACAAAGTTGGGCTCCAGCTGGATAATCATACATCAGCAGGGGTCCCTGTAATATTCAAGTGGTTGCCAACAAAATAATGAACACTTTAATTCAGCAATTGTTGCCCAGATTATCTAATTAATGTGTAAGAATGATCGTTCGGTTATCTCAATCGATTATTAAATAAACAATAACACGAGTCACCATCTGGAGGCTGATCTTTTAGAAGTGAGGCGATTTTAAATTCAACTTCTTTTTTTTTATTATTCAATTTGGGTCGTTTTGCATCGAATTTATTCAATCGAAGTTCGTTTTTTTTTTATGTAAACTTTAAAAAAAAATATATACATATATTATGTGTGGAGGCCCCCAGTCGTCCTCGGGCCCCTGGGCTGCACTGACTGTACCTTTAAACACTCTCGTCCCAATTAAAGCGAAGCCCCGCCTCCTGGAGCAGACGTCCCATGAGTCATAAAGTTTGATGTCCTGCCCAAAGTTTAGACCCGACTGGAGCAAAAGTTTTTTTTTTTTTTTTCTACCAAGTGAGCTGCGGAGATTTGTTGTATACGGACTATGAATCTTTCTTGTGAGAACTTCCACTAGCAGCTTCAGCTCGGCCGGAGCGCAGGAACACTTGGACAGACTTTTGCGTTTGTTGTGTTTATTTTCTCGTGTTTCGTGGCCGCGTCTCCCTTTTTTTTCCCTTTCTTTTTTTTGGGGGAAAAAGTTGGGGCCGGACGACAACATAGATTCCAGTGTGGTGTAGATATGCGATTTGTTATATTCACAAGTATGCCAGCGAGAAACAACAGGGAAACGGTGTGTTTCACTGCAGGTATCGACAGCTAACACACTTTGGAAAGAAAACTCCAGTCCTCGGCTGCTCAACTCTAGAATGACTCGGGACAACTTTTACTGACTGTCGTCGAGATTTCCTGCTTTCCTGCTGTGTGAAGAAGAAGAGGGAACAAAAACAAAAGTTTGGGATTGGCTCTAAACTTTTTTTTTGTGAGGGTTTTTTTTTTTTTTTTTTTCCTGAACGCGACTTTTTTTTTTTCCCGGACACATAAAGTTCGCAGACTTTTGGGGGACAATGGATCCGAGCCAGCATAACCCTCCTGCCGGACACCAGATCGTCCATGTACGGGGCGACTCAGAGACCGACCTGGAGGCGCTTTTCAACGCCGTGATGAACCCGAAAAACACTATCGTCCCCCCTTCCGTGCCCATGAGGATGAGGAAGCTGCCAGACTCCTTCTTCAAACCTCCTGAACCAAAGTCCCATTCCAGACAAGTAAGCCCGCCCTGTCTCTCCGCTGCCCCTTCCCAGAAATCACGATGAAAGCAGGGCCCATCCTGTGGGGGGCTCAGGCCTGCGGTGTGTGACTGGTACAGTCACTCTGTACTCACTTTATCCTGCTTAGTGCTCGTTAATGTCCTTTAAGGATATTACTGCTGTGCCTTGAGAGGTTTATTAATGTATTTTCCCTCCGCTCTCACACATTGTATCACATCAGGACTACATGTGATTTAAAATCTCCCAGCAACTTAGGAAAAAAAAAATCCCTGCTGTGAAAAAGGCCTTGTGGGGCCTGTGCGTAAAAGTAAAGAGAGTAAACATTAGACCCTCCTGTTTGGCCTCAGCAGCTGGCTTTATTACCGATGTATGATATTATAACACTGGTGATGAGTGAGTTGTCAGATCGGCTGAACCCACACGGGACGAGTTAACTCGCACTTATGTGTAGATGTTTTGGTTAGTCCCGTTCGCGGCTGCGTGTTTATTAGATGAGTTACAAATCGTGTGGAAATAATGAAACCTGAGTGACGTAAACAGAGTGTTCTGTAATGCTGACAGAAAGATCTTACGATTGTTGAATTCGTCCTATTTACCCCTCCCCCTCTGCCGTCCCCCCCCCCCCCACACACAACTGTTGCTTGTGGTCTCTGTGGAGTTTAGTCTTCAGTGCGCATGCGTTGTTGTGCAGCAGAGTGTGTGCCAACCCCCACCCACCCTGTCCCACACAGGCCTTGGATTCCCTCATCCACAGACACAACACTCAAACTTGTGTACATATGCACATGGGAATAACTTTCTAACATGTGGAATGATTACAAACCACTGAGAAGTGACTGAAATAGTAAATCTAAGTAAGTCTATAGTAAATAGACTTTAAGTCCACAACAAATGGATCCTTTAAGGTGTGTGTCCATATGGCCATTTCTTTTAGAAATACTTGTTTTGGTGTGACAGTTGACAAATTAAACAGTCATTTATTAAAAGATAACTTTAAGGAGAAATATTGAAACAAACTCCCAGTGTTACACAATTCTGATCCTCCTCATAACAATATAATAATTTAAAAAAAGCATTATTTCAAAACTATTTTGATTTTTTTTTTTTTGTTATTAATATCACTTCTCTTCCAACACAGGCCAGCACCGATGCTGGGAGCGGCGGCACGCTCACACCCCACCACGTCCGTGCACACTCGTCTCCAGCCTCCCTGCAGCTGGGAGCCGTTTCTGGTGGCTCCCTGTCTGGCATGCCGCCGACGAGCCCCAACCCTCAGCATCTCCGTCAGTCTTCTTATGAGATTCCTGATGACGTGCCTCTGCCCCCGGGGTGGGAGATGGCTAAGACCGCCTCCGGCCAGAGATACTTCCTCAAGTGAGTATGCTGGCAACAAGTGTCAACACCTTGGAAAGTTTGCGCCGGTTTCAGAAAATGAAAATAGTTTTGAAATTGATCGATAAGTTCTTGACCAGACAATATCTGGTGCAAGAAATAAGGTGTCTGTTGTTAAAAAAAAAACACACATGTGTTAAACCTTTTAATGGAAAATCTGTGTCCTTTCATTTTACCAAATAAGACCAGTCTCTTTATCACATTTCAGAATGCAACAACTCAAGAAGAATCAATGAAATATGTCCAGCCAGCGAAATGGACGTATTCAAATGGGTCAAGACTTACTTAAGACAAGAAAGAAAACTGGTCACTGACGTACAATATATACATTACAAATTATACTGAAGTCTTTTTTAGAATGATAAATTCACCCAAAAATGAGAATTAAGTCATCGTCTACTTATATTTTCACTCTATGATGGAAAGTCAGGTGAAATGTTGTAGTTCACGAAACATTTCTGGAGCAAAACAGCATAGCAGCATTCTAAATTATTAAAGTAGATGTGGACTTAAAATTCTATTAAAAATTGGAAAACATCCAAGTCTGTAGGAGCATGACATCCCAACTGATTTGAAAATGCGGTATTTATACCTTTTTAAATGCTGAAGTTAGTTATAATTGTGAGAAAGATAGTTTGTGGACTATAAAACTTCACTTGTCTTTTTACCATCGTAAGGTTGAATAGATTATCACAAAATTTACATTTTTTATGGGTGAATTTATCCTTCAAGGACAACAGATGTGTAACTGATCCTTTAATGTACATAATATGAAATATTAAAAGCACACATTGAACACTTATTTTGCAATTCTTGAGAAAAAGGGAAACATTTAGCTTCCTGTAGCGGCCAAGAAAAAGTCCAAGCTAGCAGAGCAGTGGTCTTGAGGTTGGACTCTCATAGTGCGGCTCTGTTCGGTGTACATTATGCTGACAATAATTTGCCAATCTTACAGTGCACAATGGTGACCAGTGTGCTCAAAAAGAGACAATTGCAATAGTTAAATTGTAGGTTATTAAATTTGGTGGCCACTGCAAACAAGAGAGGTCTTATGAGGGACTGCTGCTGTATGTAGTGTTCCTTTTCTTGGTCTCAGGTTTCAGTAGAAACAATGGACCATTGTAGCCGCCCCAGACAGCAAAGGACAGGCAGCTCTGTAAAACTCATCTGCTAACCAGCAGATCTCCTCCATATTAATGATCCAACGTAAACTTTTTTAGTGGTGGGGAGCAGGTATAGCAGAGCCCCTTCAGGCTTGGCGCTGATTTCATCAGTAACTTTCTGGACTGTTAGGGTTTTCGTTTTTACTCTCCATAACTTTCTTGTGTGTTCATTAGTCTTGTGATGCCTCCACTTTCTGCAGTTCTGCGAACAGACTGAAATATTCATAAAAGTGACGTCTTTGTCAACTATTTATGTTGAGATAATCTGCCCATTGTGAAATGTTCCAGTGATGAAATGCTCAGCAGATTGTGCGCAGGGATGCTTTTGACATTGGAAGTTGCCATTCTTACTCCTATTAAATGCAACATGTTGTCAGTTCTTGGAAATATTACTCTCTGACGCGGGGTCTGAACAAACACGATAGCCTCAAATTTACTAGGATCAAAAAAGAGCTTTCAGTACCAGATGTTTTAAGGTCTCACATCTGGAGAACATCTGGTCTGTTTTGAGGAGGCTCTTCTAAAATTGTACAAAAGGACTGGTGGGGGTGGGAGGGAGTAAAAGCTTTTCTCTGACTCCCCCAGGATCGCTGCAGTTGTTCAGAGACTGACTAAGCTAATGCACTTCTAGACAATGAAGCAATTTTTTAAACAGAACTGGGTGACCAAACTTAAATCTTTTATTACTTGTAGCTCAAACATTTGTTGCTTTTGTCAAGTTTTTTGCAGTTTGTAGGAATATGTCAACACATACAGATTTAAACTGCAAATTTCCCTTGTTTATATAACAATTGTGTACTTTTTGTTGAGTTTGAGATTAATTTTCTT
>JARJLU010012501.1:0-23865 GCA_030272975.1 Sparidentex hasta | reverse complement strand
ACGATCATGTTTTACCTTTCCCAGAATTTCACCATGGCTTAAAAGTGGGATTTTGTCTGCATGGAGAGATACAACATGACTAAATCACTTATCATTCAAAAGGAATTAAGCATGATTAAACATAAAACACTTGAATATACAGTAGAACCAAGGACTTATACACACTCCTTCTAGTTCTCCCTTAAGAAAACATGTCAATGACATTTTACTGGTAAATAAGTATTAAACACAAAGGGTCTACTGACAGTCAATATAAGGCAATAAATCTTCATCTTGCTGTAACAATAACATAGAGAAACATGGAAAACCTCAGCTTTATGGGTTTTCTTTACTATCTCTTAATTTATTACAATTAAGAAGATAAGATTCTAGTTTATCAGTTATTCAAAACTTATTGGAACTCGTGTGAGTACTGAGACTGCTTTGGATTGGAATGTAGCAGACACAAGAACAACATCATCATAAATACAGTTTGACACGTGAGGGGAGAAAACTGGATTAGCCCTCGCCCACCTCTGATTGGTAGAGAGAGACTCTTCTGTGCTTGAGCTTGTTTGACCTGAGGAAAAGGAGTGCATCTTCTTTTGAGGGGGGAAAAAGACCAGATGTGGTTATTTGTTGTAAATAACTAAAAGAAGCCTCCGGTGATGTGTTCATAGCAAGAAAAATATGGTCTCTTCTTACTCTGAGAAGAGGTTTTAGACACCTTTAGAGAAATAATCAACTTATGGGTGAGAGGTTAATTACTGACAGACACAGGCCTCTGTGAGATTCATAGACAGAAGGGCTTGTGTTCCTACAGCATGAAGGAGGGAGAAGAGTTGGAAAATCTATGGCTTTGAAGGGATTTCTAACTGACTTCCGTTTTAATTGCGATTACAACAAAGCTTCAGTGAAAGTTGGATACTTTCAAACATTTTAATGGGTTTGAAAAATTAATATGAACTTGAATGTAGACAAATTGTGGAAAAATTTCATTTACGAGTTCCTATCGAGGAGGAGATGGCCATACTCACCTGACCACTGGAGAGACTTTGGCATAGAGGGGCATGTGACGAAGTGTCCGGGTTGACCAGAACTACTAAGTAGTTAAGTAGCTACTTACTGGTGCAAGTTCATCCTTTTACTCCACAGCTGTCGGAAGCATTGGAAATTCCTGGTTAAATGTACCCTTTGTTTAGCTTATTTTTCTGTCAGTTGTGTTCTCTGCCATGGAGTGGTCTCTTTTCAGGCGATGTTGTTTAAGATGATGAGAAAGCTCTGAGAGCTTCTGCATCTCATCGTTTCCTGAATAACCAACCGAGGCTGTTAAGCTACCTGCAGTAGTTCTCTCCGACTGGTTTTCCAGATTACCGAAGGACTACTTGAACTGATGACTGTCAGTTGAATGCATCTGTGCTTGTCTTGTTTGAGGAAACGTGTCAGGAACTAACAATCAGGTGCTGTGTGAACAGTGCTTGTTAATACAGAAGATGTAAACAGGAAACAAGAGAGTCGCTCTTCCTGTGAATGTATGTCTCTCTAGTAACATTTTTCAATACACCTGTTTGTATTTGGAGCCCGTCTGAGTAAACAATCATAAGAAGGAAAAAATCTGTTTTGTTCATTTTGGTGTGTGTTGTAACAACAATCTAAACAAAGAGGAAATAATGAGGACAGCTACACATTCTCTTCCTGTTTTTCAACTTCTGTTGCAGCTGTGGCAGCCTCACATGCTTTCTGCAGGAGTTGCCAGTTAACTTAGTCGCTTCTTAATCCTAAATACCGGCGCGACGTCTTCATTGTCTCCTGCAGCAACTACAGTCTATAGTAACTCACATTCACTCTGAGGAAGACTTGTAACAAGAAGGGACAGTCAGTCTGTGGCTGCTTAGCAAAGGAAGTCGCTGCAGTACAACACATAGCCATCTTGGATATACCCCAGAACTGTTACTTCTTCGCAGTCAGTTAATGGGGTCAGTTAATTTTTTTTTTTTTTTTACATTTTCAACTCCAGTTATGTCCAGATTGTCAGAAAATGCCACTTTGAGACAAAATGCAGTTAGACCCACAGGATGTGTATATGCTACTTAATCTACATAGAGAAGGAGACACACAGTTAAAGGTATACTGTGGAGATTTCATCATAATCAACCAGCCAACTGCAGTTTGTAAATTATAGTATTATTTTAGCGGGTTAGGTGTGAAAGTGTTACCGGCCTGGACTACCAACCCAAAGTGTCTGTATTTGATGACCTGGGGATGACACTGACCAATCAGCTCTTTCTCCATGTTACGTCTGTAGTGCTGTGGATGTGTTTGTATCTTCTCTCCTCTCTCCAGATTCCACTCTTTCCACTCTTTTACCTTAAACTTGACCAAAGGGGGTTTAGGATCCCAGCTGACCCTCACAATCTAGGCCTGGTACTAGAAAACCTAAGGAGAGATCCTCCCTGGTGCCAGCAGGCCAGATGGCAGCATTATGGCCGCTTTATCTTGTTATTTAAGGCTTGACTGGTTGGTAGGTCTATTCTTTTTTGGAGGGAGGGTGATCATTGACTTTTAATTCTGTCTTGAATATAATTAATCTCAAATAATTTTTTTGTACTGTATATATAAAATATTAATCAGAAAAGTAACTAGCACCTAGAACTGTGAAATGATAAATGTAGTGAAGTAGAACAGTATACAGCTTTTCAGTCATAAACACAATTTATTATTTTTAATTAATGCTGTTTTGCATTAAAACTGCTTCTATTGGACTTCCGGTTATGGTGAGGTGCCAGGTAGTCACGACTTTTTGACCACTGCTGCCAGCTTGTAATAAATCCTCTAACGAGAACTTGATTTAAACTTAAGCAACACAAACATAAGAGTACATGGACGTAAAAATGCCACCAAAGGGCAACAAAAAAGACAAATAGAAACCATGACATAAAGACAAACACAAACACTTCAGGCAGGAAAACTAACAAATATATTATGAAATCCATAATTTTCTTATAAAGACAAAGAAAATCGATGTTATGCAACTGACACTATCAATATAATTGATCAGATATTAGCTAAGAAGTTACCACTGGATGCCAAGCTTTTTTTTCTAGGTATGTACCCAACTATCCCACAATTACAAAGTAAAGAATCTAGATTTGTAGATATGTGTATATTACAAGCTAAACTTATCATTTCCCTTAATCGGGAAAATGTTGATGGACCAAGAATTGGAAGGTGGATTCAAGAGATGTCATTAAACATGACAATGGAAAAGATAACATACATTATTAGATGGAAGCAACATGTTTATGATGACATCTGGAGACCTTTTATATATATATTTTTCAGACCTGATGCTAATATTGGTAATGTGCTACAGCAGGAGGAGGCTCTGAGAGAGTAGAATGTCCATATGATGTGATAGAATGTCCTGAGACATGCCCTTGAAATGCCATAACTGCTATAACTAAATGTTATAACTGTTTTCAATATTTGTTAATTTAATTAAAGTCAGTGTGTGCATATATCTGTGTGTACATGTATGTGTATCTGTTATTTTTTTATTTTTTGATGTCCTGTCAGCTTTTGGTTAGCAGCACACAACTTATATAGTTCCATATTCATGACATTTTAAATACAAAGTAAAATATGTTGTAATGATGTATTCGTATTCCACATTTCATCTGCAAGTACAATATGACTTCAGAACTTGGTCATTCAGACCGGAAATCTCCCAAGCATTGTTTTTCTGCATTACATTATCTGTAAATTAATGTTTTCATTCTGGCACATATAGGAAAACATTGACACCAATAACAATATGTATTATACTAACTTAAGGCCTGTTACTGATTAATGTGTCAGGCTTTTAAAATGATAAATTTCTATTGTTTCAGCGCATTAGCACATTACAGTCAAACGCTGTCATTATGCATCCCAGTTTACGTTTAATGATTCACCATTAAAACAAACCAGCAGTTACAGGTACCTGCTTATTAGGAGTCTACAACACCACTACAAGTTAAATTCTCCACTCATACTTTTAATTAGGAATAAATAAATCATCAAAAGATGCAAGCTTTCATATTAATCTAAACCTTTTTAGATCAATACCTATCTTCTTGAAAAAAAGATGGCGGAGCATTTATGTATGGAACACATGAGCACAACATGAGTCTTTGACATTTTTTTAATAAAAGAGTAGTCTCTGAAATCAAAAGTCAAGAACAAAATGGGCACTGTTTTTGGAAGTGATGTCAATTTCCTGAAATAACTGATAATTCTTTAGGACATAGGCACTTTTTCATTTCCTTCTCTCACAGATGAAATGCCTTGTTTGGTCAGTGAAAGTTACAGACAGACAATGATTAAAAACAATGAAATAATCTAGCATGTAAAGAATTTAAGAGAATTTAAATCCCTTAGCAATACTACACTGTGAAACAAGTACAAGTCTGTGATGATGAAGGTTCTCAGTCATCCAGGTCATGGTACTTAAATTGAAACTCTCGCCAGAAAGCAATTTGGCTTTATTTGCGATTGAATATGAGTCAAACCTTTGTGTAAAAGCATAATTACGATGAAAGAGGCACTTTTTAGATTTACTGTAGTTTCGCTTTTGGGCAAGCTAATTTTCAATGGGGTGCAGGGGCACTTTTACACCAGCATCAAAATAGTTAGGAAGGCTCGACACAACATGAAACTTTGCTCATAGTATCACCAGGGTCTCTACACATGAACACCAGCACTGAGAACATTGTTTGTGGACACAGAGTTTAATAAAAAGAACGTTTTTGGACAACTCACATTAGTAGCTGCATCTCCGGCGCGCCACTGTCATAGTAGACGAAAAGTGTCAATCCCCGAAAACGAAGCTCTGAGTTTTAGAGTTGTTAGGACCACTTGTGGGTCATTGACCCAACTGGCCTTCATGTGGGCTGCTAGGGCTAGCTGAGCCCTGGTGTGAATGGTTGTTAAGCTGCCTGGGGAGAGAACTCAGTACAGCATCATAGGTGGGTGATAATTAATGTCTTAGCTCACCTCCTCTGTTCAAAGACGGTCGTTCCAGTTTGGCATAGATGGTTCTTTTACTTGTCTTTCAAACATCCGTCTTCTCTAGACAAGATGTTTACACTGTTTACAAAGAAATGATTTTTCTCCTTCAGATGTTAGTGGACAGTAGAGCCTTGACCTGAGGAGTGGTCCTCCTGTGCCATTCATTTAGGGAGGTTGTTTGTCTCCCCAATGAGTTCTCTCTCCAGACAGCTTAACAACCATTCTCATCTGGGCTCACCCAGCACTAGCAGCCCACATGAAGTCTGGTTGGGTCAATGACCCACAAGTGGTCCTAACAACTCTAAAACTCAGAGCTTCGTTTTCGGGGATTGACACTTTTCGTCTACTATGACAGTGGCGCGCCGGAGATGCAGCTACTAATGTGAGTTGTCCAAAAACGTTCTTTTTATTAAACTCTGTGTCCACAAACAATGTTCTCAATGCTGGTGTTCATGTGTAGTCTGGTTGGGTCAACAACACACAAGTGGCTCTAATAACTCTGAAAGTTAAAGCTCACACATGTCCTTAACAACTCTGTAAGGACACTTTTACAGCACAATTCAGACACAAGGCAACTCAAAGTACTTTACAGGGGCACACAAAAAACTTAAAAATAAATTAAAATTTGCATTTAAAATACATTTAAAACAAGTAAGAAGACAAAAAAACAAGTTAAGAAATAACAAAGTGGGCTAAAATAGCAAAGATTACAAAGAGACAAGAACAGAAAATAAAAGTCACAGTGCAGTTCAAAGCTATAAAATTGCCTCAATGCAAAGCAGCATCAAACAGAAAGGTCTTCAGTCTTGATTTAAAAGAGGTGAGAGCTGGAGCAGACCTGCAGTTTTCAGAGAGTTTGTTCCAGATATGTGGGGCATAATAACTGAACACTGCTTCTCCATGTTTAGTTCTGATTCCTGGGACTGAAAGCAGACCTGTACTTGAAGATCTCAAATGAGAGGTGAAACGTCTTCAACAAACTGAGTCCAGTAATCCATTATAAGTATCCAGTATTTTTTAAGACTGATCACTGATCTTGCTGACTGATCTTGCATAGTTTAT
Source organism: Sparidentex hasta (assembly GCA_030272975.1). Classification (NCBI taxonomy): domain Eukaryota; kingdom Metazoa; phylum Chordata; class Actinopteri; order Spariformes; family Sparidae; genus Sparidentex; species Sparidentex hasta. The sequence goes on along the minus strand of JARJLU010012501.1, from coordinate 17,775 downwards.
ATTTCGACTTGTGTCTAATTGTATTGATACCACCTTATATGTGTACTCTGTAACAGCAATACATTTCTTTTTCCCTCCACCAGGGAGGGGATGTTTTGGCCATGTCCATTTGTTTGATTTGTTGGTTGGTTTGTCAGCAGGGTAAAAAAAAAACAACTACTGAACTGATTTCCAGGAAACTTGGATGGATTCTCACTTGATAAAAAAGGAGGTAAATTTAGGTGGGTGGTAGCTATTTGTGATAACAAAAGTGGGCTGTGGTGCCTTGGAGGAGGTATTCGCTCAACTGATTGCCATTCTAGTTGATTCAGAGTTTTAATATTGCATGTGGCTCAGATGATGCCTCTCCATATAGATTTTGGGAAGTCTAAACGATAGCCAGGCACATTTTAGGACCTTATTATTTTTGTTTAAGAAATCCTGTGCTAAACCAGCCCACAAAGTTGTACACTATCAACTTCATTATTTTTAGATGAAATAGGTAGGAGAGTTTAATATCATGAAAATACTCACAAATACAGTGATTTAGGAGATGCATCTTATAACACTTCCTTTCTGTAATTCTGCACATGCCCCTGAACCACTCTGTCCCTTCCTTGTCACATTCCCTTTTGCCATTTGCATCATGTTTGCAAGTATTGGCGTTTCTCCATGAGCTTCTCCTCCAAACACTTAATCAGGATCGGGTCCACTTTGGGGTCAAATTTGTTAGCAAACCAGTGGCCATAGTTGAGAAGCCAGCGGAGTTCGGCAGCTCCATAGATGCAAACACTCCGCATGTGTGTGCCGGTGCAGGCTGGGTAAAGAGTTCCCTCTAAATAGTTCCATTTGACAAGCCGTGTCTTACTTCTCAGGTCTGTAACATCCGCCTCTGACCTAGGAATGTGTCCTGGCACCCCAGGGATCCTAACAAGTGTGGCCCAAAAGTGTTCGTCTGGAGAGTATGTGTCAGCAGACCAGGTCAGAAAGTCCTTTGCCACCTGACTGCGGCTAATGTGATACACAAAATCCCATGATAAGACAAAATATGCACTGCCTATGAATATTTCTATCCCATGAGGAGGAACATCTTTGGCCACTTTGGTTCTGACAGGAATACGACGGTACTCATAAGGCACATTTTTCAGCTCATGCTGGAAACTGAAGCGCTGTTTCTTGAGTTCACTGGGTCGGCTGGTCTCCAGCATGTTACTACCGTTCAGATGTTTCAGCTCCATTACCAGCTCATAGTTTGACTTCAGAGGAAAGTCCTGGCCACACAGGTTGATAACGTATTTCCACTTCACCTCTGACTTCAACAGGTCAGAGAGACAGTTGAGGTCCGCATTAAGCCTGCTGATGTGAGCATATTCCACAGACTCCAATTGTGAGGCAATGAACACATTTTTAGTGCACTGAGCCAGGTTTTTCATTGCCTTTTTAAACTTTGGAGAGGACTTATGATCATAGTGAATGCAATAGATATTATGAGGTGTATAGACAGCATGAAGTATACGCTCCACCATGGGTGCATTCTTATGGACCACCAGAGAATAAGCCAACGGGAAGCTTTGCTCTGCTTCTGACACCGGTACATCATTATAACCCCTGGTTTTGATGAATGTTTGACAGTCTGAGGTCAAACTCACAGTGCTATCATCATCCACGCCAGCAATGATTTTCTGTTTTATCTCCAGAGCTTTGCCTATCTCCACAGGGTCGAGCTCGTAGATGGCAGTGCAGTTAACGTCGTACCTGCGGCTGTGAATCGTTGATATGTCCACAGTAATTCCATAGGGTTCAATGTAGATGCTGTCCCTCACTGTCACTTTAATGTAGACCAGCTTGAGTAGACAGACTGCCAGCAGAGACAGAGACAACAGGAAGCACCTGTGTCTCAATCTATGTATGTGGTAGCCACATCTTATTTTCATTCTAAGAACAAAGGGATAAAAAGACATGAGAATCAGCATTCAGGCCTTATTATGTAGTCAGCCACTGTAGGTCACAGTTAGAAGAGCAATGTCGTCAGGTAAATATTTAAATATGTATAATTAACAGAATATCACCATCAAAATCATTTATTGCTTGATTACAGTTTTTGTTACCTTTAGAATTTTGTTGAGGAGCATAGAACTCTTGAAAGACTTTAAGTAAAGTGAATAGTTGGTCCCAAACATAAAAATCATTGATATGTTTACCATTGCTTTGAGTCAACTTTACTGTAAAGTTACTTGCGTTTCTGTTTTTTTTCTTACCATGTGTGCAATGGATTTTTTCCTTTGTTGTTTATCCTATTTGCATTTTTTATTCTATATGTCTTTGTTGTGCTTTTGCCAGTGTAATCTGCAAAGCATTTCAGGCAGCCTTGTGCTATAGAAATACATTTCTTTGGCTAAATTTAAATATTCTTGGGACACAGCACTGCAATTTTCTTTTCTCGCATAATCAACTTTGAGAATACATTGACTTAACATTTCAAATGAACACCTTTGTCTGATAATTGTGTACAGAAAGCAATAAATTCACTCTGGGAGGAATCTGTTCCTGCCCTGTATTACCTTGCTCTCTAAAGTTGCCTTTGGGTGGCTCTTGTCATGCGAACTTCTCCCACAGCTCCAGGTAAGACCCTCGAAGTGATGAGACACAGTTACGCAGTAGGTGTGAAGAAGGTGAACACAAATGAGAAGAGAGAGCAAACACTGAACCTGTCAAAGAAGTTGAAAAAAACAAAACATATATATATATATATATATATATATATATATATATATATAGAGAGAGAGAGAGAGAGAGAGAGAGAGAGAGAGAGAGAGAGAGAGAGAGAGAGAGAGAGAGAGAGACGGGTATCAGTGCTTTACGCACCAGTCCTACTTCAGCGTCTGAAAGCTGTCCTTTGCTGCAGGAGGATTGCGATGCCGAGGCGGTGCGCAACAAGCAGTGTAGTCAGTATAGTCTAGCAGTAAGTAGCTGGAACGAGCAGAAAACTTCTGACATGCGTAAAGAGCCGAGCAGTCATGAGTCGCATGTGCTACGTCCGGGGCAGAGAGGAGAGTGGCAGAGGGGGGAGTCACAGCAGCAGCCCGCCCACTGCCTGCTCACATCCCGCACATCTACACCACCCGATATATTTACCACCCACTCACTAATCACTATCCCTCTTCAGCACCACCCAGCACAACGCGACAATGAGGCAAAGTCAAGCCAATCTTAACATGAGCACCACTACACATCAGTGTATGTGTGCGTGGAGCCTTGTGTGTCCATCGTACAGTGTCTCAGTGCTTCAACCATCTGTCCTGCCGGACCGGACCGGTCCTGCTGCTGCTGGTCTGGGTAAATTCTCCTCCAGTAGATCCAGTGAAACTGACCGGTTACCGTTCTATATGAAAGCACTATTCTGTATCTCTTTTCATTTACATTTTCATCAATCCAAAAAACAAATATAGGCAGTTAAGGAACTCCTAAAACAGAAAATCAGTTAATAAATGTTTTCAGACCTCTCCATATAGATTTTGGGAAGTCTAAACGATAGCCAGGCACATTTTATGACCTTATTATTTTTGTTTAAGAAATCCTGTGCTAAACCAGCCCACAAAGTTGTACACTATCAACTTCATTATTTTTCTTTTCATTACTACTTACTTTCTTCATTACTTTTCAGAATCTAAACAATTACTAGTTTGAAATAATGGTGAACAATTCAGAGAAAAACTAAATGTTATCCTGTTTAAATACATTTTGAATTAATGATTTTGATAATTCGGGGTCTTTTCAAAGAATTTTAATAAAATATGTGTTACATAACTTTTAACCACACATTTCTACATGTTTTAACTGTGTATTTATTATTTTGCTTAAATGCAACTAACAAGTCAAAGTGTATTTTATTAAAAAATACTATACAAGTAATTGAACATACTGTGGGATACCCTGAACAGAAGTTGTCTTTGTATGTGTTGTCGTATTTGGTTGAGGAGATATGATGCAAAATAAACAATTCAGTTATGGTGTGAAATAAAATGGCCAACAGGGCTGACACATGACAATACACAACGGCTCCATATGTGAAAATGTTCAGGGCCTAAAACTGTACTAACACTGTACTAACACAACTGTACCTAGTTTCATACTTCTGTGAAGAAGTAAAAGGTTTTCTGATGTATCACAACGCATCTGAATTCACCATTAACTGTTAATCTGAACAATAACTGATGTAGTATGTAGTATCATCTCTGAAAATGTTCAGGGTCCCAAACTGTGCAAGTGTACCAAGTTTCATGCTTTTATGAAAAACCTTGTTTGGCATATCTTCTGACTAGGAGAGATAATTATGAAAATGCATTCTCCCAGTCTTCACACTCGAGCTTCTCCCAGTAGTAGTCCAGCATAGCTATTGGCATTAGTTCCTTATCATCAACCAAATGGATTATTTTGACGTTCATGATGCGGTCCAGGGTGGTTGGCTCTGCAGAAACAGAAAAGGTATTCAAATACATTCAAAACCATCTGAAATCCCTTTTCAAATACACATGTACAATCCATTTAGAAGAGGCGGTTTACAACAGTGGTCAGAGAAACTCCAGGTGGGAGATGTGTGAGACAGGTGATTAATTACTGGCAGAGACAAAAGGACACATCAGTGTCTGCCTGCCTGCACACTTGATTTGCTTGAGTCGTTCAGAAGGAAATACCAAATGCATGATGTGTGTCGAGCTGGGCTGGGGCTCGGCATGTCAGCTGACAGAACTACAGACCTGTGGGCAGTGCCTCCTGAAAAGAGCCAGCCTTGCAGTGTTCAACATAGTCCTCATGATGTGTCACCTGGGGAAAAATGGGAGGACTTCATTAGAAATATCTGTTAACACCACTGACATGCCTGTCTAAAAGAAATTACTTATTAATGAGAGTAGTAAAGATATGGTGGCATCTGTGAAGCCTGAGGGCCTATCAAATGTCTTTCAGCATTACGCTGGTACAACAGAACACTAGCACTACACTTCTCTCAATCCGGTGGAAGATGAACACTCAATAATTTACAGCCTAATGCCTGTTAATTGCCCTGACTCCACAGACCCTTACTAGAAGGCAGGAAACAGAGAGAAGTGAACCTTGCTCCACATCAACAGAAAAGACAGTTGGAAACAGTCTGTGGGAGCTCACTGATGATAGGGTGGAAGACCAGCAGCACTATGCTGAAACAACTTTCTACATATGTCCATGTATTTGTAACATGACTCCCAGCAGATAATGAGTATACACTATACGCTACGAGTATTCACTATTAACTATTCTTGTTCTTCAGCCTGTCAGACCGGAGACATTTTTGTGGTAAAGTGATCAAAAGTATACTAAGTATAGTATAAAGACTCTATAAGACTTTTTAAGGACCCTTGGCCACCCTCATAATGTATTAGTGACCCCAACAGCATTATGATTTTACTGCTTTGATAGGAGCTCAGACGCTACCTTATGGGAGCTCAATGGTTGAATTTACATGAGTTGATTATATATTAAAACAACGCATCTATCTACACAGTACAAGTCTTTGGAGTTGCTCAAAGGTACAGCTTGAGTAACACACAATTTGAATTGTTGATATTTTACAAAACCTACTGGCAGACCACTAGGGGGCAATCACAAATATATAGATCTAAGACAACTACATTTATGAGCCAATATGGGGCAGGCCAAACCCTCATGCATGAAACAATGTGACATTTCTGACTGTGGTCACTATTTACAAAATTCCACCCCTCAGTTTTTTGTTTTCTGTTGGCATAAATGGTACCAATTATTGTGCAAGCTAAACCTAATATTTATGATAATTGTACTCAGAGTCAGTGGACAAGTTTTCTGTTTTTTTGGTTTTTTTTTCGAAGTTCATTATAGCGTCAGTATGAGGTCGATTAGGATGATATTTCTCGTACCGTGTTTGCACATAATTTCAAGATATTGGGCCAAGTTTCATCTTTCTTTTCCTTTGGGGTTCAAAATTACTTATACAAGCTTACTTATAAACTTTAATTCTTAAAAAAGAATCAGCTGGTTACTCCCCCCCCAAAAAATTTTACTCAACAGGAGGAAATAGTATATTTACTGAGGACTATTTTCAGTGGTGAGTAACATACATATATAGTATTTACAGCATCTGGTCCATGTATGTGGGATTGAGTCAAAACAATCTACACTGTGTGTGCTTATGGTAATGAAGGAACATGTCACAGTGCAACAGTGTGGCTCATTGTTGTGTTTTTAATAGTTTTTGAACAACAATGGAGCTAACTGGCACAGAGGGAATACACATATACTGTAGCTGTCAAGACACTGTATCTTGTTGAACCTGAAGTGTTGTATGGACAAAGGTTGTACAGATGGTTTCAGGATGTGGTGGTGAAATTACTGTCAGTCAGAATAATACAATGGTTTGTTTTAGGCCAAGACATGGTGCACATATTTAGTTTCTTAAAACATTTTCACCAATAGTTAGCTATATAAAAGGTTAAAGTAAATGTTGGGTTTTCACAAGCAGTTACTTAACAAAACATGTGAAACAGATGAAATGGTGAATCAGTAAACAAGGCAGATGTCTGAATGAACATACAGGGATGCAAACTACAAACTAAAGAAATTTGGTTAGAAGCTACAAGAGAGCTGAACACACATGCAAATGTTTGATATCATGTTGCTCTCTGGTATCTGGCACATTCATGAGTCTTGCAACTGAACACAGGCTTGTTTGACTATTTCCTCTTTCTGAAGCCATTCTTATGTTTTGAGTAGTGTGAAAGTGATTAAGACAGACTGGTGTCTAACCTTGTCCCAGGCATATGCTGAGCTGACAGGGATATTGTTACCAGCAATACGCTTTGGCCAATGTTCTTGAGTCAGGTGGGACTTCCTTTTACTGTCCTTTATTGAGCCATCACCCAGCACATGAGTGAGGTGCCTCTGACCCTGCAGAACAAGACAAACAGGTTTGTAGTATTGGCAACTAATAATCTATACTACCAGTGCTGCTGTACTACAGTAGCACTACACTATAGCATTTCAAGGATGGCAAAAGTTTAATAATTCTCTGTGTTGCCAGATCTTGACTGTATCCCTGGGAAGTGTTAATAATACCAGTATTATATCAGACATCAAATGTATTTTATTTTATTTTAAGACAACTCTAAAAAGAACAAGCTGTTAGACAAGGATTAAATAGGTTTTGAGACGGTATCTGCAAAGTTCTACCAGATGGCATAACTCTAGCCCTTATGTCCTGAGAGTGTCTGCTGCTGTCTTCAGCTCGTGCATTTCTTCCTTCGATCTGAAAGCTGATGCATTGTGAAGAATTCCCTGGTCGTAGGGCACAGCTCAGAAAGCTGCCGGCTTCCTTATTCAGCACATCAGTGTTTTTTCTATTGCTTTCCTTTCTTTGACTGTCTTGATAAAAGCTATGCATTTGAGAAGCATTAGCAGAGGCTGTTGTGGAAGCTGGAGAGGAGAGGGGATCTTGCTGATGTGTCACTGCTGTACTGCTTGGATGGTTGGAAGGCTGTGTGGAAAGTTGGGCCTTCTTGGCAGTATATATCTCTACCAAATGCATTTGCTTCTGGAGGATTTCCACCAAGGTCCTCTGACGTGCTGCCAGGGAGACGAGCTGACTTTTCAACAAACGTTGCCGAAGGTAGTCAGTAACACCCCTGCACAGAGAATCAAACAATACTGCAGTTACTGCCTTTGCAAAGGAGGTGACTTTTTGATATGGATCCTATTAAAAAAAGGAATCTAGCAGATTTAAATATGTTTTAAATTCAAGGGGACTCTTTGCAGAGGTGTGGGAAATAGTAGGTACGTAGTTTAGTTTTTTTGTAACAAGCTGAATTTGATGTACTTTCTAGCCTATAGTGAAGAATATATATTCAAATAGATAGATATATGCACTATGAACATGGTGACAAAGCAAGTAAGGTATTAGCCCACCAGTTAAGACAAGAACAATTTAAACAATTCTACTCCTCTCTGAGCAGTCTTATGATCCTGATGCCTGACTGTTTTTTGTTTTTTTGACTGTCCTGACATTCCTAAAGTTGACTCTGATGTGGCTGCAAGACTGGATGAGCCTATTACTTCAAAAGAGCATGGATCCAGATGGCTATCCAGTTGAATTTTATAGGATATTTCATTTTCCAAACTAATATCTGGTTTACACATCTGGATCTTTTTTTATTACGATTATTGGGTGCTGTGACAATGAAATGTTCCCATTTATGCAAATAAAGGAATTCTAATTCAGATTTTTTTCTTAAATTAACCCCAGCTCTTAAGGACATGTACAGTGAATAACTGTTCATTCTTTCACCCAGGTTTCCATTTCTTTAATACTAAAAAAGATTAATGACCCTCTGTTATGTGGGAGTATTAGCTGACTGTCAATATCGTCAATTTGTAAAATGTCTAGCTTGGTGTCAGCGTTCATCTGGAACAGAAAAACACCTAAGCTCAGTGGAACCTTCCCAGAGGAAACGAAAATTGGAAAAGAGATCTCAGGAGTGTTTTATTCATTTCTCCTAGATAACTATGAGATCTATGTGAGACCAATGTGAGGCTGTGGCTGATTTCTCCTGTTTCTCAATTGTTTCTGAGAAACAGGTGCAGAAAATCTCAAATTGGGCTTCCTGTAAGTTTCAAAGGAGATCTCATCAAGCTCTCAATGAAGTTTCAGAATGTCTCCCCAGTGCTGGAGAGGACAAAGGTTAAAGTGGTAATGTCTCAAGTCTCACCTATTGCTTCTAAGGAATTTTAAGAAAAAACAAATGAGAAATGTTTGAGACCAAAAAAGACTACAACGAGACTGAAATGAGAACTCTCATTGAGCTCCTTTACGGCTCCACAGCCATAAAGGAGCAAGCTTTGAGCAGTAAAATTTACCTCTGGGTTACTATAAAAATTTTATTATTGGAGTACCACAGTACTACAATACTGGGCCAATTTTCAAGACTCCCTCTTATCTCCCGCATGGTTGGTTCTGGAAACCACTTCCTATAGTCATTCCTCTTTGTCAGCTCAAGCACATTTCAATTTCTCTTTCTCTCCCTACTCTAGAAACAAAATTGTTAAATTAACACTCAGCATTTGGAACAAGTTCAGGTGACATTTTGGCTTGCAGACTTTTTCTCTACTGGACCCAGTTGCAGCTTACCATGTCTTCCCTACCTCCCTGATACACAAAGTTTTTCTGTCCTAGTCTTCTTTGCCTATCAGGTCAATGCACTGTCTGTCTGACAGAAGCTTTTCTTTCAACTTTGGAGACTCTGTCTGTTCTTCAGCATCTCTCCCTTGTGAAGCCCCTGGGGGATCTGTTGCCAGACCAATTATTGTTTCCCTCTACCTTCTTCATCTAGGGCCCATCTTCAGAAAATATGGCATCTTGTTTAACTTATATGCAGATGACACTTAAATATACCTGACTTTGAAGGCGAAGCTATTGCTTGCTTGTCTTAAAGACATGAAAGCTGGGATGGCCTTAAATTTTCTAAACTTTAATGAGAGTGAAACTGATTTCCTGATTTTATGACCTAGTGGTGCATGTGATGCCCTTCATATGCACCTGTGTTTTCTGGAACCATACATAAGACCTGCTGAAAAAAATCTGGGTGTGATAATGGACAGTGATTTTAAGTTGGAAAAACAGATAAACTCAAATGATAAAATCTGTTTTTTTTCAAGCTGAGACTTGTATCTAAGGTCAAGCCATTTTTATTATTTCATGTCTTGGAAAGGGTTATACAATACATTTTGTCTCTTCCTGGCTTGACTACTGTAATTCCCTTTATGTTGGTGTTAGCCAGGCTTCCCTCTCTCGCTTACAGTTGGTGCAAAATGCTGCAGCTTGACTTTTAGCTGCAATACGCAAGCAAGACCACATCTCACCCATACTGGCCCCCTGTATGTTTTATGATTTATTTAAAGATTTTAATGTTTGCCTACAAATCATGATTGAGCTTGATTGATTGATTGATTTAACTACCATAAATAAATAAGCTTTTGTTTGTCTGAGAATCAGACTGGCACAGTCTGATTAACACCAAGCCATTTGCTCATTCAAGAAAATGTGATTAAATGATCAGAGTACAGCAGTTGTTAAGACAGCTTTGTGTAAATGCGGGCATCATTATAACCGCATATGCACTTGTTGCAAATACATTTTTGGAAATATGTCACACCCATTATTTCCTGAATCAATATACTGTATAAGGAAGAAGCTAACTCTCAGCAGATTTTTGCCCTGTTTTAATAATGACAGCATTTTGGTACACAAAAATGTTTTACTGTGGGCCCAAAAAGCTACACTTAAATCAAGAATGACTGAAGTTACTGCACTGACCGGTATTTGTGGCGAAGATTATCGTTCTCCAAATGCTGTCTGGTGAGCACCTCAATCAGCATGTAGTGGATTTGTGATAGAGCAGCATGATATTGGCCTAAAGAAAAAACACAGCTACAGTGAATGACGCAAATGCAGTAACCGACTGGTTCTTATAAAAACAAACAAACAAACAAAAAACAGTCGGCATATTAACTCAGTGTATATGCTAAGATCCTACTGACTAATTATTGTGTACAGCTGTTTTGGGATTATTCCATACCAACTCAGCTGGGACCTCCTAGTTCATGTCATAAATTAACTGGACCAAAACACCAAAGCCGTTCTACATACTACTCTAGTAAGGACTTTTTGAGGTTTGTCCCTCACAGCTACTAGAATTTTTGTGATTCACTGTATGTAGGTTCTTAACCTCCCAAATCGCTTATTTTTCACTGGATTTGGTTGAAAAGGGTACATTTGCTAGATGTTTTTGTGTAAATAGCTGTTGCAAAAGCTTTACAGTAAAAACTTTTTTTTTGCCCAAACTGAATTTCTTTCATTTTCAAATATCTAATAAAAAATATGTACATTTTGCGAGACTCAGGTGCAAAGGCAGACCTTCTGGAGGAATAAACACATAGAGTCACAGCACATTCTGCTCTGCTCCCGAGTCATTTAATGACAGGGGTAAAAGGGAAAGTGTAATTTACTTCATGGATGTAACGGAACAGGAGAGAAGAAGGCAAAAAGTGCTGAGTGGTTAACCTGGATTCAAAACAAACAGAAAACACAAACTGCTTGCAATCATATAGCTTATGTCAAGGCTACCTAAAGAAATTCTGAATTTGTGTTTATGTAATGGTTTGAATTTATTTTGCAGTGATTCATGTCTTCCCCACCAGGGGGTGACGTCAGGATCAGGTCAGACTCCTAACTGCAGGTCAGGAGGCCTGAGGCCAGAGAGGGAGGGCTGAGGTGATAAGTAGGCTCAGAAACAGGTGTGTCACTTCTTTGACACACAGACAGTGTTTGGTGGCATGGAGACCTCAGAGATGCCAGTGGTAAGAAAACGTTAATTCAATCACATTAACAAATCAAATAACTTTAAGTTAGTAAATGAGAGATTAGAATGTTTGTGTTTATTTATTATTTAAATGCACATGGCTTAAATGATCGTGTTTAATATCAATATACTGGTACTGATGGTTTGAGGTCTGACACATCTTAGGATTGAACTTTTATTACCTTTCAGTGATGGAACTCGTAGACCATCTAATTTAGAGAAAGATGATTTGATTTGAATATAGACCATGAACATAAATATCAAGTTTGGAACATATTTCAGTCATTAAAGTAGTTAAACTTAGTTAAAATGCATTACTTTGAGTTAAAAGTATGAATTTGGTTAAACATTTAATCATAAAGCATGATTTAAAATGAGTGGGTTTAATAACTTAAAACTGCTTAAAACCTATTGATTTTGTAAGATAGACTTGAAGTGATTTAAACCATTGAGTGCATTAATGCATTTGATTAGTTAATCCTTTAGTTATTAATTAGTCATCCTAAGTTTAATCCTTAAACTTAGTTTAATTTAATAATTCATTCATGTTCAGGTACTACTAAGGAATTGATTTTGTACTTATTTTGTACTTACTGCCTGATTGTTTGTTTATTTTCTTTGAGGTTATCAACCTGTTGCTGCATCCCAGTTGTGATGAATAAAAGAAGTAACTAAAAGAAAGCCCTAATGACTCTAATTTTCCATCTTCCTTCCTTAATCTCCAGGAGTTGGCACACTGTTCACCAGAGTAAACTTGTTGATTTCTCTGGGTTAGAAACATTTGGGATAATGCACACAACTCAGCAAAACATCTAACAAAGATCGGGTTGTTTTTAGATATATCAATGCAGAAATCGTAAATATTATATAATTAATATTTCCACTTGTATTCATGAATATAGCTTCTTAATGCCATGGAAAACATACAGTCAAAATATGTCAAAGTGTGTTTTTCGGCTCAGAATGAAACTGGAAAAGTTCTAAAGTCTGTGTGAGTTGGCATAAAATGAACCCTTGCATGTACTTCAAACATTATAAAAATAAATGATGAGAGGCTCAGGAGAGTATGCCACCAACTGGAATTTGCACATCCTCCCAGATCCGTAATATTACCATATGTTTACAATCTACCTGAGGTTTTACCATCCTGATTGTCCATTCTGTAATTTCAACATCTATACCACACACACCAACACACCACACCAGACTGTCTGTCTATTTTGGGAGACGGTGTTGTAAAGCCCCTTAAGGCAATTTGTGATATTAAGCTATTAAAACTAACTGGCTCATCAGGTTGGGTTGTTTGCAGCTGCTTTACCTGCATCCTCTGGATCTGCAAAAGGCCAAGTTGACATTTCCGTTTGGTTCCTTCCCACATCCTCCAAAACTGCTGTTATGACCTCTGACTGATTCAGCTATAATAAAAAAAAAAAAAAAAAGTTAAAAGTTATGTGTATCACAGCTGTAAAACCAGTGAAGCCTTTGATAACTACATGATGCATGTCACCTAAAAGGAGGGATGACATTAGATAACTGGAGCTGTGTCATAAATGGTTATAAATACCATTTTTGTCTAGATACATTTAATCCAGCCTCAGCTGACACTAATGTGCTTGAGTTTGAAGGTTTTGGAAGTGTAAAGAGCTCTCACACTATCAGTGGTGAGGTCTTTCTTCCTCAGCTGAATGTCACCAGGCTGTCTGCCTCCATCTCTGTCACTTGATTCTTCTGTCTTGTCATTGTGGCTGGGACTGAAGCTGCTCTGGCAGTGAACGTCTGAGGGTGTTTCACCTGAAAGAGTCCTGTGCTCAGACCTTAGCTGCGATCCACCCTCAAAATCCAAAGTCTTACAATATACATATTCCGTAAGGTTTATCCAACTTTAAAGATAACTTTAAATGACATCAAACTGTTTCCACTTCCAAAATTGTATTCACTGATGACAAACTGATTTGACAAATATTCTTTACTCTACCAGTTACTCCACCACATTACGGTGTGTTAAGAGGTATTGGGTACAACTGCATATGTGGAAAAAGCAACATAAAGAGGAGGCTGCATGTAATCTATCTAACTACCCCCAGTGATGTCACTCGGTGGCTAAGTTGCATTGTGGGAAATGTAAGCACCAGGTTAAGAACCAAAGAAGGTAAACACTTCATCTCTCATTTCTCTAAGGGCCAGGAAGTGGAGAGACTGCAGGGAGGCATAGGCTGAAATGGTGTCTGCCTTATGACTGCAGACAGGCAGTTCCATAGCCCCCCAAAAACTTCAAGTTCAGTACTGGTGGAGAATGTTGTGTAACAGAGATTGGCTGGTTTACAGCCTCAAGCAATGGGTCTCTGGTGAAATCTTCTCAGTTTTGATGTCCTGACTGGGACTGGGTAGGACTCCTGGCTACAATTGGTGGTGGACAGTGAGTTACTTGGACTCCCTCAATGGACTCCAGCAGAGAGTCTCCCCAAGTCTTTGTTCGTCAGTCTTTGCTTGGCTGTCTTGACGCTGCAGCTGGCACTGTAGTGACTTGCCCATATATATATATATATATATATATATATATATATATATACAGTTTTGGATTGCTGTGGTCTTGGTTGACAGGAGACTCCAGAAGTGAGAAGCTTCATACAAGATTTATGTCACAAAGGTGTTTTGTTGATGCACCAATTGTGAGATAACCTACAACCTTGCGATTAGATTGGCGAATATAGTATGTCGGTGTGTGTTTGAATTTACTTTGCTTGTATGTGTGTTGATGAGGGGCAGCTGTAGCTGCCTTAGCACCCCCTCCCAGTCATGCCCATATTGAGGCAATTTCAAAGGCAGAGACACCTTTGCAAAACCCTGGGGTTAAGTCACTCTTTAAGGATGAAAAAGCACTGCGATTACCAAAGCATATTCTTCATCTATTGTTTGAAGCATAGATAACATTACTGTGGAATCCATGTTACCTGTTTTGAAACCAGCTGACTACAACTCAAAGACTAAGTAAACTACAAGTGGTTCAGAGCCTCTGTTCCAGACTACAAGAGGGGAGTGTTGGTTACTTTAAACATTTCAGTGGAGTAAAACCTTATGACCAAATGCATTTGCTGTGTTGCTATGACACAAATCTTTCGATATCACTTTTGGCTAAAATCAGATTAGCTCGACTGAGAAAATAAAAAAAGTCTAGTATGGAATGTGAAAGGTGCTCACCTGCTTGACTGTACTGTGCAGGTGCCTCACAAGGCCGGTCATGCATAACAGACGATGATTGGAAAGTTAGGAGCAGCTCTTTGATATTCTCCTCCTTCGCCATTTCTAGTGCACTGAGGCCACTGACATTCCTGTCAGTGGCGTTCGACCCATACTGGAGAAGAAGCTTCACTACCTACACAACACACATGCATTTCATCATGTGAGGAGGTAGAAACATCAATCTTAATAACCTGTCTTAACCTGTCTTCACCAATCTTCATCCAACAAAGCAACAAAAAAACAGAGTACTCCTGGGGAATGTTGGTGTTTACACCACTATCACAGCAGCTTTGGATCATCGAAAGGGAGCTTTCAGAGCCAGGTCAGATCTGGAATGGGAACCAGAACTGAAGTTGGCAACAAAGTTGTTATTGATCATAAACCAATTCAACCCATTTTCTCATCGCTTCTCCATGAGGGGATGTTACCGCATTTATTCCTCTTTTTCAAGGGGAGCAAATCCCAGTTATCTCTAAAGGTACAGGTGGAGGATGTTTCACCAGCTCATTGCAGGCCGCCACACAAGGCTCAGCTCAGTTCTGCCCCAGAGGAACCAGGAACCAAACCAGCAACCTTCTGATCACTAGTCAACCAGCTCTACCCACTGAGCTACAGCTGCCCCAGTCATCCCATTTTGACAGAGTTTAAGCTGGTAGAGGGTTAGATTGAGGTGTTACTGTTGCAGATTCAGGTTACGTTACGTTGCTGTACTTGCTGTTCTGAGTTGTGTGCAGCAGCAGTGCAAACTTTGACTACTGGCAAAAGTGCCTCAGCATGGATGTTCCTTCAAGACAGAAGTTTTCAAGACATGACATTGTTATGTCTTGAAGTTAGCATGGAACTGCTGTCTTTAGTTAGTTTGGAAGTTTACCTTATGAGACAAATTGTTATATAAAACTGAAGTTATGACAGTGATGTTGCATTCAGTAACTGCTGAGGGCGCTAAAGTGCACAAAATATAAATTGCTACATGAGCTTTAATGTTGACATGTGTCCTGGCATAATATCACAGCTTTTATTAAAACTTGCAACTACCATGTCAAGTTCAACAGTCTTTTTGGTGAAAATGATTTGCCTGATTTATACCATGCAGCCACGTTATACTACATGACTCATTTCAGATACCAGCGTTACCCAACATAACACAAGAATCATGAGAATTACTGGTAAGCTTTCACAGTACATTAACCTTTCATATAGGATATGTCCTTTAATATATTTACTGGAAATGAGTTTACTTTTGTTGTAATTGAACAAGGCATTAAGCAGTCTTGATGAAAACTTCATGGACAGCTGATAATGTTTCATAAAAAATGGTTGCACCAGTTTTGAGCCACAGTGAACATGGAGAGCAGATATATGTATTGCACCACATATCAAATGACCCAAACATTTCCATAACTAAATAAATGGATAAACAGATTTTTTTTTAAATCAAGACCAGAAAACAACACTGAGAAACACTCTTCTATAGCATTTTGTTCATATTCATAATATTGTTATAGATATCACAGTATTATATAATATCATTTCTGAAAGTTAATAGCAATTCTAAAGATGCATTATTTGTAATATAAATAAATATATAAGAAAATACTAATTTAAAACAACATTACATGACCTGCAAAAAAGAAAAAAGAAAAAGACAAAAGGAATCAAGCCATAAACTATAATGCTATTCAAAAGTATGTTGGTATGTTCCCTGCATTTGTCTGAACTCCGGTGATGATGTCTGTCCAGTTCTGACATGGCATATCTTGCCTGTTTAAAGTTGATACCAAATGAATGTCTTTGTATACCCTCAGAGTCACAATCCAGTTTTCAAAAAGACCAAGGACACACTCACTGAGACATACCGCTGAATTACCTGTGGAACAAAGGCTGACATTGATGCCAGGACATGGCTCTCTCTGGAAACATCAAGAGTATTAGGTGAAGCCTTCAAACAACATCTCAAAGGTCTCAGTGTTTCTCCATCACCTGATAGTGTCCAGAGGCTGCAGCATCATGTAGGGGTGTGACACCATCAAAGCTTCTGGCATTAACATTAGCACCGGCCTGCAACAGCTCTTCAACCACTGCCTCATTACCCACAGCAGAAGCCTCATGGAGAGCAGTCCAGCCTGACAAGTGGATTTTGTGTTGACAGTTATTCATTTTTTCATGTAAGTAAAATATATAAGAATATAGAGGCAAACACGTGTAACTAAACAGCTGTCTAAGTTGCGACAAACCTGCATTATCCATAATGTTGACGCTGATCCCGGCTTGAATCAAAGTCTTGATTCGTACCAGATCTTTTCTTTTGCATGCTTTGTGCAGAAGAGTCTCTCCCTTTCCATCCTTCTTGTGAAGATTCATCTTTGTAGGGATTTTCACAGGTTGCAAGACATTTGCTGTTTTGGAGATTAATAAAATTAAGATTACTATTAAGTAAAACCAGATAAAACATGATAAATTAAAGGTAAAAGTACAAATACACAAACATGATGTGTCATGGTGGCAAGAATCTGTTGCTGTGACATTAAGTTTACTGAATTTCTAACCCTTTCCTTATTAAGATGTTTGATTAAAACAGCCTACTGCACAGTGGGTACAGTTGGATATCCCTGACTCAGGTTTGGCTTGAATTATCTCCATTTCCTTTTTTCTGCTTTTTGTTGCCAGCTTATTAGCAGAATTACTATGTCCTCAGCTGCCCCTCTGCTTTAGCAGACATTAGGATCACACAGCATGCCTAAAGAATCATTATCTGATGCTGATGTATCTCCATTCCTTCCAGCCATGCCCATGACTAAGGTGATTTGTCATTACTCTCTTAATAGACCCACATGAGTGTTTTCTCAATGACACTGCTACTGGTGGGATGACAGTGTATGTCAATTTTCTGGTGTGGACAGTTTCTTTTAACCAATTCCAGTAATTAATTACCATTTTTTAAAGCTGGGGTAGGTAATTTCTTTTCAAAAGTATTTTTTTTTTTATCACATTAGTATATAATATCTTAACATCCAGCAATCATAACATAAATGAGAGAGAAAAAAACGAAGAAAAAAAAATCCATGGTCCCTGGCAGTGACAGGGCTGTAATTACTTCATCCGATCAATTTTACTGGTCCATCAGTTTTGTATGGAC
>JARJLU010012500.1:0-20235 GCA_030272975.1 Sparidentex hasta | reverse complement strand
CAATTAGATGTTTATTTATACATCTCACAAGAGAAGAATTTAATAAGTCAATAATGTTTCTGCCCCCATGGGTCTCTCTGACAAAACAAAACATGATGGCTGCTGATCGATCTGCAGAGGTCATCTCCCCTTATGAACTGTAATGTTGACTGTGACTGGAAAGGGAAATTAAACCTGTTATCACATGACCAAGTTTCATATAGATGTGACAACTGGACAGATACAGAACTTCAGGGCCATATAATAAAAAGGGTTAAGTTGGTGAACATGCGTCACATCCACCAATACTGCAAAACATCAGCAGTCTCACAGCACTATGCAAATCAACAGAATGCTGAACTGTGCTCACATGGGTTCACCCTCCACCACATCTCTATGTATTCGCTTTATTTCCTGTTTGGAAAACAAGGTGATTTTTCCAGGGGATGAAACATCTAATCTGAAATATATTTGGGCCCTGCAGGATATACCAAGAGCTCAGAACTTCTCAGCTGCCTCGTGTGGAAACATATTACACATCTGGTCATGGTTATATTCAAAAACATCACATCCCAATGCAAATACAGCAAGTCTGCTTCTGCTTACTAAACAAAGTATGTGTTGCTTTGAGAAAGTAAAGAGGCTACACCTCCATTCTAAACAGTCCTTAATAGTTCTTCTTTTAGTTTAACCTCAAAGGTGATATGTCTCTGTCCCAACAAGGACAGGTAACAGGAGACAGATATTTTTGATGGTGAGCAGGGACATGTTCATATTGAGGGGCTACTGCTTGTACTCATACAGCCAAGACAGCACAAAATAAAACAATTATTATATTAATTTCCTCTAGAGGTGCAGCTCAACCAACGAGGGGAAATGGGATGATGCTAGGGCAACTTTAACTTATTCTTGTACACATCCCTGATGGTCTGGCCTATGCCCATTGTGTGTAACTGGATTTGGCCCCAGTAAGCCCCGCAGCCCCTTAGGGGAAAACGCCAACATCCCGTGACCCTCACGGATTAAGCGGAAAGAAAACGAAATGAAAACGAAACATCCCTGCTGGTGAAGTCTCAGGTCAGGTAATTGATTTTGAGCCAGGGAAACATAATTAGACGTTGATTAGTTGTCTCTCTACTAGAAAGAGACACAGACACAGACTCAAACTTGGTAAGGAAAGGCCGACAGGAGCCACGATTGGCTGATGTAGCATTGAGGGAAGGAGTTGCAGCTGTAGCCTGACTTCAAAAATGATAAGGCACTGGATCTGTTATTGGATAGATTTCAGAACTTCAGAGATCAGAGAACAGAGATACCTTGATTTCCAGTCCCTGCTGCTCTTAGTTCTCACAAGAAGCTTGGCTGGGTTAGCAGGGGCAATGGAATTGCCAGTAGCTTCTCTGGTCCCCAGGATACAAGCTAAAGTTGCTCCCAGCGTGCACCTATGACTCCAGCAGGCTAGTACCCACTGAATGATGCTCCTAGCTTTGTTTCTGGGCGTGACAACAGTGGGTATAATGAGGTCCTTACTTTGATAGACACCTTTATTGCCATTCCCTCCCACCCCCACTGTGGCAAACACTGTAATAGCTTTATGTGCAGTTTTAGCACAGCAGTACATGACTCTATAGTCAGCATAAAGATGGGTGTCACAATGTTTTATAGAGGATGTAGTATTGTTAACATAGATTATGAATAAGACCAGACCTGGTACTGAACCTTGTGGAACCACTTTAGACAATGGTCAAAACACGAAACAGTCACACATTGTTGTCTATGACACAGGTCGTCTTTGAACCAATTGCAGGGATTACAATCAAAACCAATATCAGTTAATCTCTGTGAGTAAAGCATGGTCAACAGTGTCAAAAGCTTTTGTTAGATCCACAAAGAGGGCAGCACAGTATTTCCCTTTTCAGCAGATATGATATCATTAGTATCTGAGGTGATAGCAGTAACAGTACTATGCTTAACTCTGAAACCAGACTGCTGAGGACTCAACACAGGATACACTGAGAGGAATGATATGAGCTGATTATTGACTCATGATTCCAGGACTTAAGCAAGACAAGGAAGTTTAGAAATTATCAATAGTTGTTAAGATCAGCTTTACCACAGCCTTTATGCAGTGGGACAACATGTGCAGCTTTCCAGATATTAGGGAAAACCCCAGAAGAAATGGATATATTAAAATTAACTGAGTTCATCAGAAATTAATGGAGCACAGATCTTTAAAAAAAAATATGGGTCTAGTTTATCCTCCCCCGTTGCTTTCCTTGTATCTACACATTGAAGAATAGAATTTTGTGCTTCCTCAAACCCATTTAGTTTGAAGCCTCTGCTGCTTAAATCGTAGCCAGTGGCCTGATTGTTCGGATGGATCATTCATTTGCACAAACTAAAGTCTTGTCTTAAGAATAGTCTACCCAAAAGTAGGTGCATGTAAGCACTGGGTGACAAAAGCAACACTCCTTATGCTGTGCAAAAGGCATTCCAAAGTTTACCAGAACTTGAATGAGGCTTTTGCAGTCACTTGTTGAGAAATCAAACAGATATCTTCAAAAGTTAGTCTTTTACAGTCAGTAGTAGTGTTAACATATTTATGATTTGTATCAAATAGATACTGTATGCTAAGTCTGTGGCATGACTCAGTGCTAGTCTAGCTTTGTTAGAGCGTAACTGCCTTGCTATGTAGACTTTTGTTAATTTCATTTTAATTTACTTATTTAATTATCTTATCTAAGTCTGTGCTTTCAACATATCCATTAATGGTTTCTACTTGACATACAACTAATTCAATCATGAGTTCTGTAATCTGCTTCTTTTACAGCTGTCTTATTGTAGTCAAATTCCAATTGGGTAATTCAAGCCATTTGTGTTGGACCAGTTTCTTAAAACAAACAAAACAATTCCAGTTTAAGGAAGAGTCCTACAGAGTCTAGCAGCTGGAGGGAATGCTCAGCAAATGTTTCCATAATGGTAGACTCTAAGCATTTTCCTCCAACTTTGATGAGCCAATGGCTGTTTTTATATTTCTGTACTTCCAAGGTACAAAAAAGAAAATGCACTGTGACAGCTTTCACAGTGGATTTTTGCTCTGTACTGAACACATAGTGACTGATATCAATCTAAACATCTCATTCTCTGTTATAACAAAATAAATTCATTTAAATGTTTGTTTTTTTATATTTAAGGATTTTAAAATTTACATTTGATCAAAAGTGTCAATTCAATTTACAGTATATCGCCCAAAATCTAAATTTGCCT
The DNA here is from genome assembly GCA_030272975.1 of Sparidentex hasta. Lineage (NCBI taxonomy): Eukaryota > Metazoa > Chordata > Actinopteri > Spariformes > Sparidae > Sparidentex > Sparidentex hasta. The sequence goes on along the minus strand of JARJLU010012500.1, from coordinate 16,989 downwards.
CATTGGGCTTTACAATCTGATCTGTATACAACACCATCAAACCTTAGACTTTTGGATATGATAAGGTATACCATAAAGCTTTTTTGAAAAAGAAACCTCAGAAAAATCAACAGAGATGGGATCTCATGATCCAGTTCAATGAAGATTGTGGTGAGAGCATGCTGATCTGGAACAAGAACGTGCATGGAGAACGTGAAAGTGGACACTCAAAAAACACAAGCACATCACTGACACAGAGGGAGAAGAGACAAGGACGCCATTTAAACAAGGGGAGAGGGAGACGAGAGGTCAGATAAAAAATGTGCAAAATTTGTTTTGGATTGTTCAACAGGAAAAAGTGCTACAGGTCAGGGGATCATGGGAATTATTTCGTCACTGAATCTTGTTGGTCCTACATTATAGTCAGAAGTACAAGCAGGACCAGAAGTGCAACATTCTTGAACCTTTCAATCAGCTTATTGAAACTATGAATATGGTACGTCTTTGTATTGTGGTCACTTGTTGATATACTGTTGTATTTTCTCTAGACAATTTTCTCTAGTTCTGGAGTTCGACAAGCCCACAGACCCATGGTCTGAAAATGGTATGGTTCACATTCTTAGACAAAAGTAATCTGTGTAACAAAGCTGGAAAACAATGTGTATTTCTCATTTAACTCATGCAAGTCCATCCATCTATTACCTATAAAATACATTTTTCAATAGGCTGAATTATGTCATCGTGACACTTATTTTGATATATTATATTGTTTTAAGATTTTTCACAGACCTGTGTGTGTTCTGTTGAAGACAATACAACACCTCTTACTTATCATTAACATATTTTCTGTCCTGTTGTATGTTCTGACAACATTAGAAGAAAGAAGGTTGAATCCATATCTGTGATGGTTTCTGTCCAGTCAACAATTGACTCCCCCACTATGGTTCCTCCACATCAGCACAACACACTTTTTCCACATGATCTTGATCTCTTATGTAACGCTGTTTGAAAGTTAAGTTTCAGGCCCTGCTCAGTTTCAGGTGGGGGAGTCAATGAGAAACTGTCATGTTGGTCCTTTCCTAAACACATATCTTTAGGATAATATATCCGTAATAAATTTCTGTGACTCATTTCAAGTGTGGGATTTTGGATCAGAAACGATTGCAAAACAGGACATGTGTATAAAAAAAAATTATAAACTGCAGTAATAAAATTTCGGGAAGTTTAAACTATGTGGGACAAATTATGCATTAGATTACTTCAGTGATGAATTTCATACTGTTTTGCATACAACAAAATGGGACCCTATTTGGTTCAGGGTGAGAGTAGCAACATATCCCCCCCTTCTGGCAGATCTGTTTTGTGCTTTATACATATCCCCTAGTTGAATGGGGACACAGACAAGGGAAAAAATGTCAACACTTCACATACAGCGGTGGACTTCATGAATGTTTTTGTGACTATTGAGTATTTTGTGTTCTATTCATTCCATCCAAGAACAATGAGAGCTGAAGAAATCTGAACATTTGAAGTGAAGACTGCCATGATATACATGTTGTTCACAAGTGTATTGTAAGCATTACTGTAAGTCAACAGAGCTACTTGGGTAACAATCAGAGCCGGTCCTGACCTCCCTGGGGTCTGAAGCAAATTTCTGCTAAACAAAAGGGCCCTCTACCACTGTGAGTGCGTGTGAAACCAACAGGGCCTCCAGTCCAGTCCTAAAATGACCTAAAATGAGCTCAACCATAAACATCTACAGTAATTAAATGAAACATACATATTAATGCAGCAGTAATATTAATCCAAAATCCCAACCAAACCTTTTTATTGCACTTGACACACAGGGGAGAGACCCAAGAACAGAAAATATGAACGTATATAGCGACTCCAAACGAAAGATGAAGTCACTGAGAGGCTAAGTGAGGGAGCATTGCACTGATGACTCGCTACACAAACAAGGAAGCCTTTTCCGTGTTGGCAATTGCTTTCATATTTATTCTCCAAACAGCATAGCAAACAAACAAGGCAAGGCACGGCAAGATGTTCCTAGTACCAAGTTTGCAGTTGGTTTGAGCAGTCAACAAAAAAATACACTCTCCCTACTCACCCCCTCTCCATGCCACCGCCACCTACAACAGGTGAATATGTAGTCATTCAATCACTCAATCACTACTCCCGGCCCACACCCACATGACATGCGCAAAATGTGTCAAACTAACAGCTGATGTCAGCACAATCATAAACATTAGCATCACTACATATAGCACCTACAACCCAGCCCCTAATTATTATCACTGTAATAATTACATCAGGGATGGGCAACTTTAATGATGAAGAGGGCCACAAAAATATTATCCTCACTACCTGAGGGCTTGTAATCGCGAACTTCCACAAGTGGGATACTGTATCCCCATCATTCAATCAGCCAATTTAACACAGAGACAAAACATTCACATTCCTGAGTGATATACAATTATTTCAGTGCTATGACATCTCAAAAATTATCATTCAATAAAAAATAACACAGGCACAAAGTGCAACAGTAATAACAAAAACCAATATTCATGTTTGATGTGCATTTCTACTCTCTGCCCTCCCATTCCATGACATCTTTCAAATTTATGCCGTGAAGGAGCAATGGGCGATTTTGAGCACAGAAAAATATATTTTGCTAACACATAAATCAATTAAAGATGATTTCTCCCCGGGTAAAAAGTGATTTCATTTGTGGAAACAGAAATATATCCTGTGCTCAATAAATGTATTTGCATGTTTGCTTTTATGCATTTTAAGGTGCAATAATAATCTCTGCGCTCTCACGGACTCTTGCTGGCTGCGCTGCAGACCGCTCTCTCTTGCTCTCAATCTCTCCTTCTGTGCGCTCAACTTCGCCTGCACACTGGCTCAAGTTAGCACTGCTTTAACAAACAGCTAATCTGAATTTAGCGTCTGATCTTTAAGTCTCCCACTGGGTTGATTTTGTGGCACATTTATATGGCTGTGCCAACTTAAGCGAGTATTCTCCATCACTGCTGCACTCTGTCCTCTGCTGCAGTGGCTCAGTTATGTGCATCTCCGAGTGACACCTCCATCCCAGACATGTTCAAGTCCAGCAGGCTCCGCAGGTGTTTGATATCGTAAATAGCTGCCTGCAGTGTCTCCACCTTGCTGAGTCGTTTGTCTTCCAGCTCCTGCAATAGGTGCTTTTTGAGCCACGCGTGGCCTTCATTTACACAGCGCACTCGGTGCCACTCCTTTTGATGATGAACGCAGGTTTGAAGGAGTAATCACACACACCAAGGAGTCTGGGAAAGGGGAAATAGGAGAACTGTGTATAGGGTAAACTCTGGCCGTGCACGTGATCGAGGTATGTGGCGTCCAGGTGGAAGGGGCAGTCTGAGTCTGAGTGCATCCTTGTAGTGCGCTCCGGTGTCATCCATGGAGAGGCCATGGAGAGCAAGTGTGACATATGAAACAGGTTCCACTAACACCTGTCTATTCATTAAAAATGATAGATGTTTGTTCTTTGTGTTTTTGAGGCTGGAGGTATGGAGTGTGATCCGGGTGGAGAAGTAGCCCTATCTCTCTCATCAAGATACAAATTGTTTACATAACGTTCCTTCCAACAACACTGTGAATTATTGATATTTGGAAATTGACTCGCGGGCTGCACTGAGTAAGGATGAATTCCGCATGGGGCCCATGGGCCGCCTTTTGCCCATCCATGAATTACATCATAACAAATAAAAAAGAAACATGAAACCACGAAATCCAAAATTGTCCTTATTTACAGTCCATCAGTATAGTACATCAGGATGTTCTTCTCCCTGGAATGCAAGTCAAGTCTAGTCAAGAAATTCAAACACACACACCTTCAAAAATAATCTTGACCATGTCCCACTGTCAGATGGTAAAGTCGATCAAACTGTCCAAGAAAACTTTCCTTTCAGAACTGAGGGGTCAGACTTCCGCTTTCTGTAGGAGACATACTTTGGGTATGGGCCTTTCCAGAACTAGTCTTGGTCTTGATCAGCAACCGTCACACAAATCCTCTCCCGTCTGGGAATGTTTGGATGACTTTTCCCATAATCCATGAGTTCCGCGGTGCTGTTTCATCCACAATAAGTACAATATCCCCTACCATAAAGTTACGTTTGATGCCAGTCCACCCCTGACGTTCCTGCAACTGTGGTAGATATTCCTTGATATTCTATCGCTTCTAAAACAAATTGGACATGTACTTAACCTGCTTCAAGCATCGACGAGCATAGATGTCATCTCTTTGAAATTCCCCTGGTGGCAGGAAAGGGGAAGTTTTCAACAGCAAGAGATGATTGGGTGTTAAAGTCTCAAGGTCATTGGGATCGGTGGAGGCCTTGGTGATTGGACGACAATTAATGATGGCTTCTGCCTCACAGAGAACAGTATGAAGTCCCTCCTCATCAAGGGTTTGCATCTTAAAGATGGAATTCAAGACCTTTCGCACAGACCTGATCAACCTTTCCCAGGTACCACTGTGGTGCAAAGCAGCTGGAGGGTTGAAAATCCATCTTATCCCCTTCTGAAGATGAGCACCATTTATCTGAGTTTGATTCCAACCGCTCAAGTTCTCTTACAGCTAACTTTGTTCCATCATCAGACCGTTTTTCCCAAACTTGGCCACGCTTTGCCACAAATCGTCGTAGAGCCTTGATAAAGGAATCCGTATCCAAAGAAGAAGCCACTTCGACGTGTATAGCTCGTATTGCCAGACAGGTGAATATCACTCCATATCTTTTTACTATGCTCCTCCAACTCCTGACCTCAAAAGGTCCAAAGTAGTCCGCTCGACTCTGGTGAATGGTGCTTCTTCTGGACAGACCATGTCAACAGGAAGATCTGCCATCAGCTGGCACCCCGGAGCAGCTTGCAGCCTACGGCAGACAACGCACTTTGGCAAAATCCTGCTCATGGCTGTACCAACCCCTGGAATCCAGTACTTCTGACACAATTTAGACAACATGTAGTGTCATCCTCCATGACCAACTTGTTGATGTATGTGCCTTAGGAGAGTGTCCAAGATGTTGCATAGCGTTGCTATAGTATTGCTTCGCTAAATTAAAATCTAAATTTACAAAGTTATGTGTTAACTATTTACATTTAAATGCAGGCAATGTCTTGACAAACAAAACAAAAAAAACACTACACTACACACCAAACACTATATGACACACTAATTATACACTCCAAACATGCTATATGTCACAAATCTCTCAACTCTCAAAACTCACCATCTCTATTGCTGTCTCTATCTGCTTTCTGTGTCTCTGTCACCGTCCCTCCCACAGCTTCCCCCGTTCCTCAGCAACAAAATCATGTGATTTATCCTATAATTTTGTGATTGGTTGGTGTGATGCCTTTTCCAGCAACAGGAATTTGTTTTTTTGCTTGTAAACACTTCCTGCTTGCAGACACTTTCGCGAGAGCAGCCCGTTTTTATCTCTTCTTCCTGTGCCAAACGTGCAGCAAGCATGACGGCAATGCTAGCGAAAATCATAACTCTGGTTTTACTTGGCCTGTCAACACAATTTAAAACGTTGTATATAGTTTGAAGGTATGTCTCGGTGCTACGTCATCTTAAATCAGTCAATTGATTTTGCTGGCGTGATCGTCGACTCTTAAGGGTTAAAGGTGTGACTACTGATCTAGACTTCTGGATCACCTGGCAGAAGTTCGACCAAACAATCTGGTCTTGCAGGCCAGTCCTGTTCAGGATGCAGAAGATATGCAGGTCCTGACAACCAGGTCTCTGCCCTCAGAAACACGTCAACCTTCAGTCCTCTGGAGGCTACATCTACAGGATTGGTAAGGGTGTTTACATACCTCCACGGAGATGGCTGTGATACTTTGAGTATTTCTGAGACCCTGTTTTCAGTAAAGGTACGGAACCTTGAAGTCTCATTCTTGATGTATTCTATTACAAAAGTGCTGTCTGTCCAAAACATCAACTCCTTCAATGACTTGTGCAACTCCCTTTTCCAGAAGGTATCCAAGCGACTTGCCATGGTAGCAGCTGTAAGCTCCATCCGAGGTACTGAGATCGACTTCAAAGGAGACATCCTGGATTTTCCCATGACAAAGCTGCTATGCACCTGTGATTGTGCATTTCGCAGGAGTAGATAGGTCACTACACCATAACCATTTTCACTTGCGTGGCACTATTGCGCTGCAGTGACTTCTCCAAACCTGGGGGCCTTAGGCACCTGGCAACCTGGAAGTGCTCTAACTGATGGAGCTCCTTTAACCAGTTTGTCCATTCCTGTGCAGCTGATGGTGGTATGGGGTCATCCCAGCTGAGTTGCTGCCTGCACAGCTCCTGCAAGATGATCTTAGCAGAGAGGACAATGGGACTTAAGGTTCCTAGAGGATCGTAGATCGAACTGATGACAGAGAGAATCCCTCTTCTTGTCCTGCACCACAATTTTGAACTTGAAGGCATCGGACTGAATGCACCATTGCACCCCAAGCACTCTCTCCACAGATAGTGGGTGGTGGTCCAGATCTAAATTCTTTATGCCTTTTGCTCTTTGATCTTCTGGAATTGCTGCCATCACTGCATGCCTGTTGCTGATCCATTTTGTTAATTCAAAGACTCCCTTGGAACAAATGGAAACCAACTCATGGCAAAGCACCAATGCTTCTTCTTCACTGGCTGTTGATACCAGACAATCATCCACATAGAAGCAGTGCAGAAGCTTCTCAATAGTCTTTTGACAGAACTGTTCTTTATTGTCCGCAGCACATTTCCTCAGTGCAAAATTAGTACAACTTGGTGAGGAAGTTGCATCAGAAAGATGCACCAACATTCTGAAGTCTGCCAAGTGTTGGGTGAGATCGCTATTGGGTCACCAGAGAAACTTCAACAGGTCACCGTCTTCTCTCGGTACCTTGAGTTGGTGAAATATAGACTCTATGTCTGCCATGATCACAGCCGGTTCTTTCCTGAATCTGGCCAAAACGCCAGTTGGTGAGTTAGCGAGATTTCGTCCTTGTAGTAGTTGAGCGTTGAGACAGTGTCTGGAAAGTGGCTGTGCAGTCAAAAACCACACAGATTCTTTTTTATGAGGGTGGTAAATGTCATGGTGTGGAATATACCACAGTCTCCCATCACTACGTACCAGCTCCCCTGAAGGTACATGCTCTGCGTATCATTTGGTGACCATCCATAAAATGTGTGTATTGTTCTTGAATTGTTGAGTCTCTTTTGAACCTCTGTCTTTAGGACTCACTGCTCTGCAACCTTCCTGTTGTTCGGCATCTTCACACAGCTTTTCCTCAGAGGCAATGCAACCTGGTAATGACCATTTACAAGCCTGGCTGAATCCTGGACCAGCTTCATGAACCTTTGTTCTTCTCTTGACTGACCAGGTTGTTCATCATAACTGCATTCTGGGAAATTGGTTTTAAATTGCTGCTGCCAAAGCTCCTCCAAGTTCAGGACTGAGATTCTGTTCATGCTCACAACATCCATCCCATCACCACTGTCTACTCCCAGTGGTCCACTAACAATCCAGCCCAGAACTGTCTTAATGGCAAAGGGTCCATCGTCCACACTACAGATAACTTGTTCTAGTGCCTTTGGTACATTCGTTCCAATCAGCAGCTCCACTTCTGAGTCAATCTGAGGTAAGTGAACATGTTTCAAATGAGGCCACTTCCGAAGATCCTTTTGACATGGGATACTGCCCTTGTGCACTGGCATGCACTCCCAGGTATAAGCATTGGGCAAGTCACCGTACACCTCCCCGTCCAAGCCAGCCACCTCAAGTCCTGTGACCAGATAGCTGTTCACGACCTTCTCTTGACCCATTGTCCGCAGAAGGATTCGTGTCTGATTTCGGCAATCCTTGCGTACGTGCCCTATACACAAACAGCCAAAGCACACTCCCTTTTCCCTTAAAAAGGTGGTCTTTTCAGTGTGAGCCCTTTTTTCCAATCAAGGGCAAAGCTTGAAAGTGTGTCCACCCTCACATAACAGACAGACTTGACTGATGAGATCGTGTCTGGTTTTCTTGCCTTTGCTGTAGTGTTATTGTTCTCTACAGTTAAGGGGCAAAACTACAGGCAAAACTTCCTTTTGTCTTGGATCTGGGTTTCAAGTTGGTTTGATTTATACCTCTGATTAATGCTGGCCTTGCATCTTGAATGTCTCCAAACACTGGTTCTGGTAGAATCCTTACTTGCTTTTCAATGAAATGAACAATATCATTGAATGTAGCCCTTTGGTTATGCCTCTCTTGTATTTCGCAAGCAGTGGTCCTCCATCGATCCCTCAGCTTGTAAGGCAGTTTATTTTACAATCGTCAGCATATTAGCAGGCATATCCATTTCAAACATATACTGCACGTTCATTCTATTTGAACAGCCTCTGAGAAACAAGATGTAGTCCTGGAGGGCCTTAATATCCTCTGATTTAAGTGGGGCCCATGGGAATGCATTATCCATATAAGCAGCTGCAATCCTTTGTTTGTCTCCAAAATGTCTTTCTAGTAGAACTGTAGCCTGAGCATAGCCCCTCTCCGGATACATATGCTGGCAGCTTCTCATGAGACCCCTTGGGCGACCTCTAGTGAAATGCTCAAGGAGGTACAGGCAATCACGATAACTGTCAGACTTATATTCAACACCATCTTCAAATGCTCTCATGAATGTGTGGTACTGCAAGGAGTCACCATCAAAGACCTGAGTATCTCTTCTGGAAGGATGATTGTTGCTGCTGTTGTACCAGAAGTGTTATTTAATTTTGTCTCTTCATGATGTCCAGAACATTGTTTTGGTCCCCATTTCCTGATTAACCTTTGGTGTTGAGAACTGTTCCATGTGGCATCTGATTATTATGAGAGCTGGACTGAGGATCGAGCTCAGATAGGTGGTGCTTTAAAGTAGGAGGCTGAAAGTGAGCAGCATGGGTAGGCCTATCTGCTTTCAGCCGGAGCACTGACTCTGAAGTTCGGTTGCTGTTTAGACATTTCCAGCCTCTGAGGATTGAAAGAAGCAGTGACGATATTCAACTTTGTAGTTTTCCCTTGGTCCCTTTTAAGATAGGAATTCATTGCATTGGATCAGTCTGTTCCAGCGCCTTTAGAATCAGATGTACTAGCAGCACTCAACACATTCACTTTAGCCAAGTGTGCAGGGATTTCTTTGTCGTTCTTCACTTTTCCCTTCCGTTTCCGTATTTGCTGCTCTTCCTCCTCCAGTGCATGTTTGTCCTGTAAAAGCCTTTGTTGTGCCATCAATGCAGCTACATCAGCTTCTGCCTCAATACACGCAGAGGAGGTGCTTGATGCAGAGCACCGTTTTCCACTTCCAGAGCTTTTTCCACTTGCAGCACTTTGTGCAGATCGCCTGCTTTGCACATTTAATATGCTGTGACTTGGTTTCACATCATTCTGTGAGCTTTCATGAAGTGTGGTAGGGCCTATGTCCTGCATTGCTGCCTGTGAGGCATCATCCACTGTGACAAAGTGGGTGAGACCACATCATTTGTCCCTTTACATTTCATTTCTATTTGAGTTAGTATGCTTGTGTAGTTTGTTTAACCAGTATTCCATCTTTGTTCAATATTATACAGACACATCCTATCCCTGGTTTGGTTTGAGTTTGCAGTATATATTTAAGTACAGATCATTTATATCAACATGTCCAGATAATTCAAACACAGAGAAGTAATTTTAAGTTAAATAAGTTTATTGGTTTAGATCAGTTTAAATGCAATTAAGTAACTTTTACAAATGAATTGTTTTGTTGCTTTTGTTTCATGCTCACCATGTGGTCCAGTGACAGAAGGAGGAAAGGTTAATTAATTCCTGCCTTTATAACCTGGATGACATGATCAGTGAGGTCATCAGGTGGTACCATCTATGGGGGGATGTAGATTGTGTGGGAGTGTGAAATGTGTATAGATTGATATTATGTGATGTATTTGAGCACAGATTTGTGTGTAATAAAATCTTATGTGAATTCCCATTGTGTGATGAAATGAAGATTAATAATATGGATGCTTACCAGTTTTTAGAAGAAAAAGGAGGCTTCCCTGCTGCTTGGGTGAGTCCAGGTGGATTCCTGTCTTTGGCTCCCAGCATGCAGGGGAAGTCAGAGGAGTGTGTGGTGTCAGAGAGAGGACACCAGGTGTGCAGGAGAGTGCACAATGTGTCTCACTGTAACATTGAGTTGAGTTTTTTTTAATTTTTTTTAATTTTTTTTAGTTAAGCTGAGTTAACTGTTATTTATTTGATACCTTTTGTAAAAATCTTTGTTTGTTTGGCTCACTGTGCATTTTGGTGGCACTCTTTGGAAAAAAATAAACCTCTATTTTTGATACTTGAACCCTGCTTTGCGAGTCTGACTCCTACACTTCATTCACTCAGGCCAGCCCCACAACATCCACACATTCTCTGTTGCTGCAACCAAATTCATTTCAACAGGATTGGGAACCTGTACCTTTTCATCCAACCACTGCAACAAACCATCCATTAATACACTGCTGTAATTTTCAATACTTGAGAACCATTCATTTTGTCTGACTTTTTCATCCTCAGGTAACAGTGGAATTATTGTTTGACTCAGGTCAACAGGTCAGCAGCAGTGTCAAGGAGCTGAGCACTCTTGTGCATTTTTATTTTGTTTTATGAGCTCTTTCATTGCAGATTTTAAGCATTTTATTTTATTCACATGTGTTTTACATTCTTTTTCCAGGCTTTCAAGTTAATTTCTTCACATATTGCTTATTTCACATCCCCCAATGCATCCAAAACTCAGGAAAACACCACAGATAATCACTCTCAATGAGCAGGATAGCTTGTCTCAGCAGACTTTCACACACAGCGCTCTCCAATAGATGCACTGTCAATCAAACTGCGTCCAATCCACAAAACACAGCATGAATGAATCCCGATGATAAAGGCCTACTGGTCTGAAGTCCACATTTCAATCAGTCTCTGGCATTGCAATTACGCACCGTGTGGCGTGATCCTTATGTCCACATATTCCGCTTGGATGTAGCTTTTTGTTGACAAGTGTATACCGACTCCAAACAAAAGATGAAGTCACTGAGAGGCTAAGTGAGGGAGCATTGCACTGATGACTCGCTACACAAACAAGGAAGCCTTTTCCGTGTTGGCAATTGCTTTCATATTTATTCTCCAGACAGCATAGCAAACAAACAAGGCAAGGCACGGCAAGATGTTCCTAGTACCAAGTTTGCAGTTGGTTTGAGCAGTCAACAAAAAATATACTCTCCCTACTCACCCCCTCTCCATGCCACCGCCACCTACAACAGGTGAATATGTAGTCATTCAATCACTCAATCACTACTCCCGGCCCACACCCACATGACATGTGCAAAAAATGTGTCAAACTAACAGCTGATGTCAGCACAATCATAAACATTAGCATCACTACATATAGCACCTACAACCCAGCCCCTAATTATTATCACTGTAATAATTACATCAGGGATGGGCAACTTTAATGATAAAGAGGGCCACAAAAATATTATCCTCACTACCTGATGGCTTGTAATTGCGAACTTCCACAAGTGGGATACTGTATCCCCATCATTCAATCAGCCAATTTAACACAGAGACAAAACATTCACATTCCTGAGTGATATACAATTATTTCAGTGCTATGACATCTCAAAAATTATCATTCAATAAAAAATAACACAGGCACAAAGTGCAACAGTAATAACAAAAACCAATATTCATGTTTGATGTGCATTTCTACTCTCTGCCCTCCCATTCTGTGACATGTTTCAAATTTATGCCATGAAGGAGCAATGGGCGATTGTGAGCACAGAAAAATATATTTTGCTAACACATAAATCAATTAAAGATGATTTCACCCCGCCGCCAACAACTATGTAGTCATTCAATAGGCGAGTTCAAGATCACGCAGCGCTGCTGCCTAAATCATGATGCATGCTGGTTAAAATGTGTCCATGATGACCTGGATGGGAGTGGTTTCTGCTCCACATCCGATGTCACGTGACCTTAAGTTTTTGGGGGAGCAAGGTGGCTGCAGAGTAGCTGAGCAGTTACTCTCCAGGTGCTGCGCAGCCCTATACCCACCTACATGACAGGACTTCAGGACTTTGCCCTAATGGGCTCTCATCTACGCTGACATATATGACGTGGTTTTCGATGAATGACATCTGACTCGGTCATTTGTTCTGATTATTGTATTTCATTCATTCAGTGAAATGTATTTCATTCATTGTGAATAATGTTGCTATAAGAAAATGCATCATCTTATGTGTCTTCATGCTTATTGGTTAAATGTAGTCAGCAAATTCCCCTCAGCTGTGATATAATCATGCACCTAAGCACAGTAATAATGAATAGCTGTTATTACTGTGTTGTATTGTTATTGGGCAAGACTTACTATAATGTACCAGATAGACAAAGTTCAAATGTATTTAATGGTGACATTACAAGGAAAACAGAACATGAGCATTTACAGTAAGACATTTAGGCTTTTCATCTACTCTTGATACGCCACTGTGTGACCGTTTTGAATTGAAGCAATCATATATATATATATATATATATATATATATATATATATATATACACACACACACACACACACACACACACACACACACACACACATATATATAAAAATCCCCTTCTCACCTTCGTGGGGTGGTATCTGTGTCATCCTCAAGCTCGGGTCCTGGGAGTTTGAGGGTTCACTCTTCTGGACTGAGGCTTCAGACATTGTTCCTGGGATCTGTTGGAGCCACTCTCCCAGTTTGGGGGTTACTGCCCCAAGTGCCCCCACTACCACAGGGACGCACGCTAGCCTTTACCTTCAACATCCGTTCCAGCTGCTCTTTCAACCCTTTGTACTTCTCAAGTTTCTCGTGTTCCTTCTTCCTGATGTTGGCGTCAGCTGGGATCGCCACATCTATCACCACCACCCTCTTCTGCTCTTTGTCCACCACCACTATGTCCAGTTGGTTAGCCAGGAGCTGTTTGTCAGTCTGGAAGCTGAAGTCCCACAGAACCTTGGCCCTGTTGTTCTCAGCCACCTTCTGTGGTATGGCCCATTGGGATTTGGGTACTTCTATTCCATACTGGTTGCAGATGTTCCTGTATACTATCCCAGCCACTTGGTTGTGCCTGTCCATGTACGCTGATCCAGCTAGCATCTTACACCCTGCTACTATGTGCCGGACTGTCCCAGGGGCTTCTTTGCACAGTCTGCATCTTGGGTCTGATCTACTCTGGTAGATCCTGGCCTCTATGGCTCTTGTGCTTATGGCCTGTTCTTGTGCTGCCATGATTAGTGCCTCTGTGCTGTCTGTCAGTCCTGCATTTTCCAGCCACTGGTAGGATTTCTTGATATCAGCCACTTCTTCTATCTGACGGTGGTACATGCCATGTAGGGGCTTGTCCCCCCAGGTTGTCTGCTCCTCCTCCTCTGCACTCTCATCAGGGTTCTGCTGCCTGAGACATTCACTAGCAGTTCAACCCTCAGGGCCATTTTTCGATGTATTCTCGAATTTTTGATGTCTAATCCTGGACCGTTGCCTTGACGCTCACTAGCCCTCGGCCTCCCTCTTTCCGCTTAGTGTATAGCCTCAGGGTGCTGGACTTGGGGTGGAGCCCTCCGTGCATGGTGAGGAGCTTTCTAGTCTTGATATCTGTGGCTTCTATCTCCTCCTTTGGCCAGCTTATGATACCAGCAGGGTATCCGATGACTGGTAGTGCGTACATGTTGATGGCTCGGACCTTGTTCTTACCATTCAGCCGACTTTTCAGGACCTGCCTTACTCTCTGGAGTTATTTGGCTGTGGTTGACTTACTTGTGGCCTCTTCATGGTTTTCATTAGCCTGTGGGATGCCAAGGTACTTGTAGCTGTCTTGGATATCACCTATGTTTCCCTCTGGTGCCTCTCTTTGAGACCATCCGGTCACACTTGTCCAATCCGAATGACATCCCTATGTCTATCGCTGTAGATCCTGGTGGTGTGGATCAGTGAGTCTATTTCTCGCTCACTCCTGGCATACAGCTTTCTGTCATCCATGTAGAGCAGGTGGCTGATTGTTGCCCCACTACGGAATCGGTACCCATAGCCAGTCTTTGTGATGATCTGACTGAGGGGGTTCAGGCCAATGCAGAACAGCAGTGGTGATAGCGCATCTCCTATGCCGCACTTGATGTTGACTTGGGCAATCTGCTTTGAATTGGCCTCTAAGGTTTTCTCCCACATTTCCATCGAGTTCTGGATGAAGGCCCTTAGGCTCCTGTTGATTTTGTACAGTTCCAGACATTCCAGCATCCATGTGTGCGGTACTGAGTCGTAGGCTTTCTTGTAGTCAATCCAGGCAGTGCACAGGTTGGTCTGTCTCTTCTTACAGTCTCGGGTGACTGTTCTATCAACCAGTAGCTGGTGCTGGGCTCCTCTGGTGTTACTGCCAATTCCTTTCTGTGCCTCGCTCATGTATTGAGCCACATGCTTACTCATTTTTGCCGCAATGATGCCTGACAGGACCTTCCATGTTGTGCAGAGACAGGTAATTGGCCGGTAGTTGGATGGGGTGGGTCCCTTCTGGGGGTCCTTCATGATTAGGACTGTCCTGCCCTTGGTTAGCCACTCTGGGTGGGTCCCATCCCTCAGCAGCTGGTTCATTCCTTTCTGCAGTTCAGCTAGCTGTATAACTTCTCCCCATGTTGCCTTTATCTTGGCTTCTAACCGTTTCTTCCTTGGTGGGTACTGCTTGTTATGTCCTGAGCCCACCTTGTATCCAAGCATCTCCATGATTACTGTTGCTGTACTGTGTATCAGCTTGTTGGTCTTGTGTGATGGTTCCTGTGGGGATTGTCTTCAGAGCAGCATTCACATCCACTAGTAGCCGTTGACCAATACTCTCACCACTGGGGTACTATAGAGCAACCATTTCATACATTCATACCAACCTCTGTAGAATGTCAAAGAGATATTAAAATTCCCACCTATCAAAAGCCTTGGCTAGATGTGCAGCAATCTGAGACTAGCAATTCTAGTCCTAACCTTGAGTGCATGACAGTAAAAGGAATGGAGAAAAGAAGCTTAAACAGATGGAACTGGTTTCCAAGAGTTTTGTTTATATTATTTTCTTATTTCTCTAAGTCCTCTAACCCACCAACACTTGCTTTTTGCCATGACATTGAAAGGAGCCAAGTCAAGCATAAAGAAAGATGCTAGCTTAAAAACTGGAGGCTATCAGAATGCAGCAGAGCACATCAGTCAGTGAATCGTGGATCTTGAGAGAGATTACATGATGCTAAATACGAAAGTTACTGACCTGGAGAGTTGTAGCAGGTGCAGCAGAGAGGGAAACTCAAATTTCGTAAACTCCATTGTATTCTGGAGGACTACAGCCCAGAAATTCTCACCCAGCGGGTGGAATACAAAGACATCATGGTAGAACTTTATAAACTGGGACTTAAGCCTGCCCGCTCAACACGACTCTGCCTCACACACTCTAATGGAGCCAGAGAGTGGATCAGCTCGGTTGAAGAGGCACACAAGTACATTGGCAGCTTCCACAGGTCACCAAAGCCTCCATAAAGGAACTGTGTGGTCACTTTGTACCTATTAGATTTGAGGCATAGCTCGATCTTCTTTTGCACATTGTGTGGCATATGTTTACTGATGTCTGTTAATTTACACAGGTAAACATATTCCTTTATCCAGACCATGCGTGAGTATTTTTGCTCTGTTATCTTGTTAGGCTGAATCTGCAAACCAGTGCAAATATTTACAAGCAAACATTATTTGGGCACTTTAAATAATTTATATAGGTTTGTATTTGATCTTTTTTGGAGCTGCTATCATGTATTTTGGTTTATTGTGTCACTGCCAGTTAAGGCTCAGTAACTTACACAAATCTATTACAATACACTAGTCACATCCGGTCTGAATTGACCTGCTGCAGGTCTGCCTTCAGGCTGTCATTTGAATCACTGCACTCATGTGCTCATGAAAAACGAAACAAAATGAAAAACGACACGAATCTAAAGGGTTTAAACCACCATATTAAAAGAAAAGAAGGTTCCTCACACCTCAAAAAACAAAAAAACAGAAATAGCCTTCTAGCAAGTGTGATGGAAAAATTATGGGTTGATGAATTTTGAACTATTTTGTTGAATATGATTGCTCAATAACATTTATCTAACTTGCTTCATGCGACTGATATCTTATGCAAATGTATGAACACCTAACCTCTGCCCTTGTAATAGAGTCACGAACCATCCAAAACTCGCCCTCTTGTCTCATGTTTTATGTCTGATAATTTTATGCTTCGCACAGAGTCCCAGGTCATTATGGAAAGCTGTTTGATCATTTATTCAATATCCTTGATATCAGACTTAAGGTTCATGTACTAGTAAGCTTTTTGTCCTCACTAGTAAGACAATTTGGCACACTAGTAGAACTACTAGGGCGCACTAGTAGAACGACTGTGTCTAACCAGTAATGTTTTTTCCACTACTAGTGCCACTTTTGGCCTACTAGTGCACAATCAAACCCTACTAGTAAACTACTGTGCTGCACTAGTAACACAACTAGGCCCTACTAGTAGGCATGTGTCACTCACTAGTAGCCTTTTGGACCCTACTAGTAGCACCAAAATGCCCACTAGTAGCATTAGTAAGGCATTTTTTACCTCACTAGTACTACTAGTAAGTACAAAAATGTCCACTAGTAGTACTAGTAAGGTATATTCTACCTTACTAGTACTACTAGTAACAGCAAGAATGCCCACTAGTAGCACTAGTAAGAGCCAAAATGTCCACTAGTAGCACTAGTAAGATGTTTTTGATCTCACTAGTACTACTAGTAAGGGTCAAAATGTCTACTAGTAATACTAGTATGTCTCTTTTGACATCACTAGTACCACTAGTGAGGTCCAATGGGCCTACTAGTACTACTAGTAAGGTGTTTTTTACCTCACTAGTACTACTAGTAAGTAC